>CM061354.1:76355576-76408076 GCA_030867105.1 Liasis olivaceus
AAAACAACATTAAAGCTACTAAATGCCGTACCGAACCCTGAAACAGGTACCACCACAGGGAACAGACGCTATCGATATTAAAACACCGATGACGGGACCCAAGCGTGCGCGGCAGACCGTCGCAGGAGTAGACGGTCCCGCCCCCACCCCCCCGTCTTGTCCGGAAGGAAGTGGCTTCCCGTCTTCTTCTGCTTCGGGTGTGCTCACTCACACACCATCTCTCTCTCTCTCTCTCTCCCCCTCCCCCTCCCCCTCCCCCCACCCTCCGTCGTCCTTGGGACCTACCATGACTCTTCCTGAAGGGGCTTCCTGTTGAGTCCACAATGTCCATGCCCCAATCCCGAAGAACTCAAACGCGACCAGGCCTGGTTCAGAAAACGCTTCTTTCTCTCGTGGTACGTGTAGCTTTGAACAAAACATTTTGCTAAAACTAAAGCCTAGAAAAAATTTCCCTCTATCTATCCCCCCTCCCCTAATTGCCTTGGCACCTCAATTCCTCTTCACCCGGTGTGGTGGCGACCTCTTTCCTCCCTCCCACAGATACACAGCTGCTTCCTGGCCAGCAGGACCCCCACTGGCCTCGCCTGCAATGTGACCCGGCCTCATTGCCCACATGAGGTTAAGCGCCTCACCGTCTCCCGTGACTACCCCTATGACAACCCTTAGCTACTAGCCCCCCCCACAGTCACAATTGGCAGAGGCAAATCAAGCAAACCCCCATCATCGACTGCTATGTTTTGGACATTAGCAGTTGTCGGTTGAGGCAGGTTCAGACACTTCCGGTCGCCCGAGCCCTAAGGCTGACCCCGCCTTTGTCCGAGCGGTCCCCGTCCGGCAAAAGCGGCCGACTTGGCTGACCCTTCCTCAGGAGCGGCTGGCGTCGACACACTCCCTCCTTGTTTCGGACCCATCTGCCGCCAGCGTGGCACTCTCCTCCCTCCCTCCCTTCCTCCCTCCCTCCCTTCCCCCAGCTGACTGCCGTCGGCCTACGGAGGAGCGGACGAACGGGCCCTCCGAGGGGAAACGGATAGACTGGTCGGATCACTCCTGCCCACGGCTGGCCTCCCGGGGAGGCCGCTCGTGCTCCCGGGGACGCAGGCCTGCCCGGAGGTCCAGGGCCAGACACCTGGGGGGGAACGGGGCTCTGGGGAGAGCAGGGCGGACCGGGGGGGAAGCGCGCCCGCCCACGCCCTGGGGATGTGAACCTGCCGGGGCGCCACCAGATGCAGCAGACCGACCCCCAGGCCACACCGGGCCAACTGGGGTGCCTGGGCCCCCGCCTGCAGCCGGCCTCCCTCAGCCCGGTGGACTGGTCTTGCCCTTGCCGCGGCGGAGAACTGGGGAGCCCGGCTGGACTGGATAGACCGGCAGCGCCGGCGGGCGGGGAGTGCGAGGGGATGGCTCCGGCTTGCCGCAGGGTTCCGGCATGGCCCTCAGAGCCTTTCGTTCCGCGGCCCGAGCTCGGCTGTGCCAGGGAGCAGGGGAGGGCCGTCGGCGTGCGGCGTGCCCACCAGAGCGTATGGCTCAGGTGGCCCTTCCGGCCCTGGCTGGGGGGGAGCCGGGGGCTGCCGGGTCCCCCCGGCCCGCGCTGGCCTCCCCCGATAACCCAACCTAGTGCCCAAGTCCTGCAGGCGGCCGCGGTCTACCCAGAGGCGAGCGAGGGAGCCCGTCTGCCAGGTCGGCCGCCTCAGAGTTCCAGGCACCCGGCTGCCCTCAGCGCTCATCCCGCCCTCCCCCGGTCGGCCGCCAACTCTCTCCCCCGTTGGATTTGTGCGTGGAGATTTGTCGCGACTGGGCTTTCAGGACCCTCGGAGGTGGCGGTCCACTCGATTGTCGACTGCGGGCAAGCCAACAGTGTTAGGGTTAGGGTTAGGGTTAGGGTGTTCTCCCGGCTGGTGCGACCCGTCGATGGGGATGGGCCGGCCTTGCTCGGCGGTCACCTCCGAGCAGCGGCAAGCACCCTGGGCCGCCCCCAGCTCCGGGTCCAGAAAGCCGTTCCCGTGCCCACCCAGCCTCCTCACCGCGAGCACACACCCTGTGGAGGCGGGGGAGGACAGCCCTCCTTCTCCAGGGCTGACCTAGGGTGCGTGCGGTCGCCGGAGGCCGCTGGGCCTCGGTGGACCCTCTGCGGGGACGTGGGTTGGGGACCCCTTGCCACTGCCGAATAGGCACCCACGGCCCCACGTCTGGCACAACCCGCCGGGCGTGTGGGGCCAGTGCATGTCAGTGGGCGCGCCCCATGGAGCAGCGGTGAGGAGCCCCACGGCACCCCATTCTCATCAGGGATAAGCGGGGGCGCAGTCGGTGGGACTGCTGCCGCACCCTCCCCCCCGCTGGCTCCCCGCCACCGCTATGCGGTGCGCCGCGACTGACTCCAGGTCAGCTGGGAAGGCCTCGACCAGGCAGGTGACCCGCTGCCCTTGCCGGGCGGCGGGACTTACAGCCCTCTGGCAGCAGCTCTCGCCGCATCCCGGGGCCGAGGGAGAAGACTGCCGCCGTGCCCTCGTCCCCGCCGGCTCCCCGCCACCGCTCCCGCCGCCGCTCCCATGCAGGGGCCGGCGGACAGGCGGCACGGGGGCCAGTGCATGCGGGGGCTGGGCCCCCTTGACCCTGACGCGACTGTCTCCTGAGGCGGACTGTCCTCAGTTCCCCCTGACTTCATCGTTCTGCCGGGCGGGGATGGGCCACGCCGGGCGCCTGGGGTCATGGCGACATCGGCCGGCCCCCTGACCCGCCTTGAAACACGGACCAAGGAGTCTAACATGCGTGCGAGTCAGAGGCTGGAGCCGAAACCCCTTGGCGCAATGAAGGTGAGGGTCAGCGCGCGCTGGTTGAGGTCGGATCCCGAGGCCTCCGAGCATAGGGCGCACCACCGGCCCGTCTTGCCCGCTGCGTCAGGGAGGTGGAGCGTGAGCGTGCGTGCTAGGACCCGAATGATGATGAAGTATGGCTGGGCAGGGCGAAGCTAGAGGAAACTCTGGTGGAGGTCTGTAGCGGTTCTGAAGTGCAAATCGGTCGTCCGACCTGGGTATAGGGGCGAAAGACTAATTGAACCATCTAGGAGCTGGTTCTCTCCGAAGTTAGGGTTAGGGTTAGGGTTAGGGGTTAGGGTTAGGGTTAGGGTTAGGAAACAGACATTTTTTAGGAAACAAACATTTTTTTATTAGGGTTCGGGTTAGGGTTAGGGTTAGGAAGCAGACACTTTTTTAGGAAACAGACATTTTTTATTTAGAAAAAGCTCTCCTACACAGTCCTCCGGCCCGCCCCTAAAAATGGGCGGCCGGGCTCATTGCAATACAATAAAATGAAAAAACAACAAACCAAAGGGTAACAAAAACCCCTCCGACCGGAGGAAACGAAACCGAAAACAAAGCCCAAACAGCCCCCCTCCCCCAGCTCTGCCTCTCCCGGCAGTCCGGGGCCCAAAGTCCCAATAGGCCAGCTCCGCCACCCGCGGTTAGGTGATGGGCACCGGCGAGGGAGCCCGCTTGCGCCACGGCCAGAGCCGCTGCCAGTGCTCCTCTGGGAGGCGACCCCGCTCCGACTCCCGGATCCAGGCCACCCGGTCTGCAATGGCCTCGGCCTCCCGGTCAGCCCAGCCCGTGACCAGGAGACCCCCTCTCCTTCACCGCCCCCCCGGCGACCTGCGGGGGGCCTCGACCGGTCCCCTCCGCTCCTGTGCAGCTACCCCTGAGGCCGCCCCACCCTGAGAAGGAGAAAGGGACAGACCAGTCGACAGACAGAAGGCCCCCCCGGCCCCCAACGAAGGGGGCCCCAACACCAGGGAGCGCCTCAGGCACGACTCAAGCTCCGGCTCATCGTAGCCCGGCGGGGCCCCCCCCAGCACATGGGGCAACCTGGGGGGTGAGGTGGGCAGAAGAGTCGCTGAAGCGGCCAACGACCCGGAGAGCCCCACAACCGCTGCGGCCAATGCCGCAACCCCTACGCCCACCTCTGCTGCCCCGCGTAAAGAGGGGCGACGGGCGTCAAATCGGTCAGGCAGTGAGATGCGCTGGCTCCGCCCCTCCGCCTCACCTGCCGACAAGCCCGGCTCCGAGTCCACGGGCGCGGCTCGAGCCGCGTCCGCCGCCCCGCGTGCCATGGGACAGCCCGATGACCCCCAGCGGTGTTGTTGCTGCCGCTGCCGCCGAGCCACGGAGCCCCCTCCCTCGGCAAGAGTGGACCCAGGTGGTGGCAGCCACAACGCCTCTGCCCCCCCTTCGGAGTGGCGGAGCTGCCGGTCCCGACTCTGGAGAGCCACCACCACCTCATTGAGCTACCCCACAAAGTCGGCGGCCGAGAGCGCCGAAGTGAGCTCCCCCTCCCAGTCGGACACGGGGACCTTCGTGTCCAGGCTAGCTGCCCACGTGCAGTGTACTGCCTGAAAGACGTGGAGGAACCCCGCCTCCGAGAGCCAGGAGGGCCAGAAGGTCGTTCCCCGTGGCTTCTGAGCCATGAGGAACCGCTCCACGACCGCGAGAGTAAGCAAGCGCACCAAGGCTGCGCACTTGAAACTGGGTCCCGGGGCCAGCAGCCCTCCATGGAGCACATCGAGGAGCGGCTTGAGCTCCTTCTCCAGGAGCAGCCAGAACCGTCGCTGTCCATACTTAGAGAGCCCGGGTACCCTCACCGGCGGGAGGCGGAAGTTGGTGACCACAAGGCCCCAAAAGCGCAAAAGGACCACCCCCTCCGCCCCCCCCGAGGCAAGGTAACTGCGCGGTAGGGCGCGTAGAGGGGTGCCAGGGTCCTGCGCTCATCCTCGGCGAATGGTCGCCTCCCGCGACCCACCCGCCCGTGGCTGAGATTCCCAGGAGCTAAGAGAGGCCGGCGAGCTGCATGCATCCACCGAACGGGACCATGGCACCTGCCCGCCAGCCGCTGCGGAGGGACCACGCAGGGGCGAGCGATCCCTGTCCCTAGAGCACTCGCCCCGAGCGGGGCGTGCAGGGAGGGACCAACGTGGCCACTCAACTGACCGTGAACGGTCACCACGCCCTGCTGCCGAGTGACCGGCAGCCAACCAGGACCCTACCCTCTCCACAGTGAGGTCCTCCATGGAGGAGCTGAGGGACGAGGCCCCCGACCAGCCCGTCCCCTCGGACAGGAACACGTCCTACCCCATGTCCGACACGAGGCCCCACATTGTTGGGCCATGTACTGCTGCCCACCGCGGAGCCGCTGGCCCCTGCGTGCTGCCCATCATCCTCTCCACCCAACCCTGCTGGAGGGGGCTGAAAAGAGGCCCTTCCCAGGGCCCCTGGTACCTGTTGGGGTGCACCCCCACTCCTGGAGAGATAGCCCCCGCTAACTGGCCAGCAGCCACACTGAAATCAGGGACTGGCGCCACCCGACTGTCCCCCTCCGCTGCTGGGGCGCACACTGCTGGTGGAGCACCCCCCCAAATCTACCTGCCCCCCCCGAACTGCCTCTCCAGGCAGCCTCTGGGAGAAAGAAACAGCCTCTATAGAGGGACCCTGAGCCAGGTGTTGCTGCAGCCCTTGAGGAGCAGGAAGCTGCAAGGCAGCTAGAGTCCCAGCCGGCTGGGTAAGTGACTCCTGAGGAGTCCCATCGGCCAACAAAGGGGAGCAGAGTGTAAGCTCCATGCTAGAAGCAGGGAGCTGCCGAGCTCGACCCAGTTGGCCATCCTCCACACCCTGGGGGGCGCAGACGCACCCCCCCGTGATTTTATCCAGGGGGGCCCCCCCGACCGAGGAGAAGAAACCTCCATCTCCTCCAGAACAACTCAAAGCACCAGGGAAGGGAAAGGAAAGGGAGAACACACACACGGAAAAATGCCGGAAAACGGGGACAGGGGGGCCCAACAACGACCCCCCCTGCTCCTAAAAGCAGTCCCCGCTGGGAAAATAAAAAAAACTGGCCCTAACCCCCCCAAAAATGAAAAAAAACCCAAAACAAACAAATCAAGCTAGCACAAGGGAAAGGGAAAAGAAAATGGCTGCCAGCTGGGAAAAAGGAATGGGGGAATGGGGGAAACAAACAAACACCCCCTATGGAAAAATGAAGGCACACAGGATGCCCCCCCCTCACGGGGGGGTGCCTGACACCCTCCCACACGGGGGGCTCCCAAAAAAACACACCCCGCTAGGCTCCAAACAGCCCAAAAACATTGTGTTAGGGGCTGTTCTGTTTGAGCTGAGGCAGAACACGCCTACCTCCTCCACTTCCTGGTTGGGTTAGGGTTAGGGTTAGGGTTAGGAAACAGACCATTTTTAGGAAACAGACCATTTTTTTATTGAAATAAAACCCTACTACAAAGACCACCAGTGCTCTAATGGCAGCGGCTGGTGGCCTCATCCATTAACAAAACCAAGAGACACGACACCCACCCACCACCGGTGTCCACCAAAAAAACCCCTCCCGACGTCCTGGGAGAACTCCCAAAGCAGTCTGCCGCCACCCGGTTACTCAACCGGGGGCCAACCAGCGTCTCTCCAGCGCCAAGGCCACAGCCGTTGCCAGCGCTCTGCCGGGAGGCGTTCCCTCTCCGCCTCCCGCATGCAGGCCACTCGGTCCGCAACCTCGTCCGCCGCCTGTTCCGCCCAGTCCTGCGGAACCGTGCCGCCGTGCCACTCCAGCGCCATGTGACGCCGGCGAACTGCACAGAGGACAAAGAGGACGACAGTGTTGACGAGCCGTACCATCGACCAGGGAACCCCGGCCGACTGACTCATCCCCACCACCGCCCTCCGGCACCGCGCCGCCGCTGCTGCCGTCTGCGAGGAGGGTCCCGCCTGCTGCTCCGTCCTCTCCGTCGGAGCACGGTGCTCCCCCAGGGACACCTGCCTGTCCGCCGCTGCCACCGCTGGCATCGCCATCTGCCCGCGGGCTCCGTGGGCGCCTCCTCCACCACTGACTGCGCCCCCATCTCTGCCGCTGTCTCCGCCCTGGCTCCCGCTGTCGTCTGCGGCGCCGCTCTCCCTTCTGCCACAGTTGTTCCCGGATCCGCCGCCGCCGCTGCTCCGCTGGCCCTACCCAGTGCCTCCAGGCCGGAGACCACCGCCAGCCAGTTCTGCAAGGCAAGCCGGGGCAGAGGCAGCCGGCGCGCCACTGCCTCCCAGAGCGCGTGGGCCACCGGGCAGGTGGACACAAAATGCTCCACCATGTCCTCCCTTGGCGGCCTGCCCGCCAGTGTTGCCACGGTGCACGCTGCCCGCGGGCACAGGCGGTCCATGGTGTCCAACCTCTAGGGCTGGGCACGCACGTTCTCAGGCACCTGATGGAAGAACCGCCATCTCATTTCCCAGTACTCATATGGGAGGAGCCGGTCCTGGAACTGCTCCAGGGGGTATTGGCGCCCACCCTGGTATGCCGGCACATGGCCCTCCGCCACCTTGTGCCGCCGAGCTGCCCGCTCTGGCGCGACCAGCGCCCACTCTGCCGCCTCGTCATAGAGCTCGCGGCTCATTGTGCGCCACCGAGCCCCTGCCGCCACCCTGGACCCGTCCCCAGGGCCGGTGACGTACAATGGCCAGAAGTGGGCTGCCGGCATTGGTACCGGCGCAACACCTCCGGCAGCCTGCTTCTGGCCATCGTACTTCTGGCCAACACCAGATTGAAATCGAGCAACGCCAGCCGGCGCAGAACCTCCTCCACACAGCGCTGGAGGCGGAGGCCAGGGCCTCCGCGCACCTGCATGCCCATCCCCGCCCGGCCCTCCATCCCGTAGCTCTAGAAGGAGGGGCCGAGGGGCCACAGTCGCTGGGCTGCCGCACGGTGCTGCTCCGCCGCGAAGTGTGTCTCCTGGAGGACCACGAAGTCAGCGGGGAGGCCCTGCAGCGTCTGCAGGAGCTCCTCCTGTTGGACCGCCTACCGCAGGCCGCCACAGTTCCAGGTGGCGATGACCAAACCCTTGCGGCCCGCCGTGATCCATCCCTCCCCGGGAGGCACGCCCCGGGGCCTGGTCCCCGACGCAGCTGATCACGACCAGTCCGAGGACGGGGCCGTCGTCCCCAGCCCGGGCCTCCGCGCCATCTCCTCCTTCCAATCAGGAGGCGACCAGATGTCCCGTTGCTGCCCGGCATTCGTTGTCTCCGCCGTCGTCATCACTGGCGGGGGGAAGGCGGAGCACCCTAACTAAGAGGACTCCGCCGCCCCCGCCCGTCCCGAGCATCCGGGGGGGCTGAGAACCCGTCCCTGCTCATGCCCGCCCGCCGCTCCCTCTCCCCACAAAGCCGCGCCGCCACTCTCAGAAGGTGCCCCGCGACCCGGGGTGGAACCCGGGAACTCGCCTGAGGACTGTGGAACGCTGTTGACGTCCGACGACAGGAGGCCAAGGAGGCCTCCCCGGTCGACCGCTCGTCCCACTCGCCACCCCCGTCTCCCTCGTCGCCCGTCACAGAGACCTCACCGCTGCCCGGGCCTGCAAGAGACTCCTGCAAGTTGCGGAAGACGGAGCCGGCCACCACGCAGCTGAACAGGGTGCGGCCGAACTGAGCACCCCCCCTCTCCGCCGGGCCCTATGGAAGCCTCCCCCATCATCAGTCCGCTGTCCCGCAGCTCGACCGTGGAGCTCACGGCACTCCCCCCCACTCCGTCCACAAGCGCGAGGACCGCTGCCGCTGTAGGACAGTAGACGTCCAAAACTGAAGGAAGAAGGTGCGCCTTGTCCCAGTCGAGTGCCGACGCCGCCCCCGAGGTGGCCGCCGCACACCGACCTGCAGAGCCCCTCGACCCGCTGTCCTCAGGCACCCCCTCCACCAGCTCCCGCGTCTGCTCGAGGAGTGGCACTCCAGCACCGGCGCCGGGCTCAGTGATGGCGGGGGGCATCTCCCCTGACCTGGCCGGAGCACCCTCCTCACCCCCGCCGAGGACTGCGAAGTGGTTCCCTGTCTCCCAGCCGCCGTGCTCTTGCCCCTGGGAGGGAGCGCCGCCCGCCTGGGGCGACATCCAGGAGCGCTTGGAGCCCCCCGCTCCGCTGCTATCTCGACGCCATCGGACGGCGCGAAAATTGCCGCCCACGGCTGCCTCCGTGGGCTCGGGCGGCATGGCTTCTGCGTCCACTGCGGCCACGGCCGTTGCGGCCACCCACCCGCCCAAACGGCTCCAACCGGGCCCCGCCTGGCCATCTCCTCGGCCGCCCGGGGCCGGGCGCCGCCCCCGCCGCCGCCGCGCTCCGCTGACACAGGCTCACCGTGTCGTCCGGCTGTGATGCAGACCCTGCCGTCGTACCTGCCCTCCCCCGGCCAGCCCGTGGCCGGAACTCCCCATTGGCCGCCGCCTGCGGGCACCCGGCGTACATGTGCCCCACGGCCCCACAGAGGTTGCAGTACACGGGCTGCTGGCAGCCCGCCGCCACGTGTCCCTGGATCCCGCACCGCGCGCAGAGGGGTGTGACACAGGTGTGGCGCTGATGCCCACTCGTGCTGCACGAGAAACAGGCTAGGGGCTGCCCCACATAGTGTGTCACCCCATGCTCTGACCCCAAGTAGAACTGCGGGAGGTGGCGCGCCCCCTTGGGGGGAACCGGAGGACAGCCCGCACCTCCCCTGTCCAGATGCCCGCCTCGTCCTGCACCTTGGCCGGCGGGGCGAGCAGCATCCCGAACCGGCTCAGCCAGGTGGCCACGTCCTGCGGCGGGACGAGGTGGGATTGGAAAAACACAAAGACCGTCCGCACGTCCCCCTCCACCACCGAGGTGACGCGGAACCCCACCAGCAGGTCTGGCCGGGAGCGCACCAGCTCGTAGCACCCGACCACGAAGAGGGCGAACGCGGCGAAAGAGACCAAGCACATGTCCACCTCCTTCGAGTCGGGCGGCTGAATGACGGCCGCGAGAAGGCCGACATCGAAGTCGAGGCCCGCCCTGATCACCTCCTGGACCAGGTGGCGCTGGGTTGGAATCCTGGATCGGCCCCCACGTAGCGGAAGCAGAACACGTAGTGCTGCTGCGCTGGGGGCCCCCTGTGAACGCGTCTTCCCTGCCCCTAGCGTCCTTGGGTGGAACCCATGCCGTCCCCGGGTCAACCCCCACAGAGCTCATCACCGTTGCGAGGTCACGGAGGACGACGCCCAGGCCATGGCCCTCGGCGTCCAGGTGCAGCCGCGCCCCGTCTGAGCCATCTGTCCGTCGCGGGCCACCCACCACTGATGCGTAAGAGGGGCCCGGGCATGGGCCGCCTGGCCCCACCACCTGCACGTCCGTGGGTTGGGCACCCGGCGCCTCCCCCTCCTCCATCTCTGCCCCTCGGGGTGAATGCCGCTCCTCTGGCTCCAAGGTCCCCCGCCTCCCCTCCGTGCTGCGCCATGCCCTGCCGCGAGCGGCGCACTCTGAGATGGAGCGAGAGGGGCGGCGGGTGAGGGAGCTGCCCCGTCCGCCACCGAGGCCGACGTGGACCGCCCGGAGGCCGGCTGCTGCCGCTCGGCAAGCGCTAGCTCCGGGTTGTCAAACTCACCCGGCGGCGCCCCCACGAGTAGCCTAGGGGGCCCGGGCTTCGCACACACGGATGTGTCCGAGACAGCTCCTGCCTGCCTGCAGACCACCTCCGAGTGGCCCGAAACATGAACCTCCTCCATCGGCCCGGCGGGTGCCGAAGTGGCAGCCCCGCACAAGGCCGACCGCCGCTCATCGAAGCACTCCTGGTACAAACAGTTCCTGTGCCGCCCTTCCCCTTCGCTCGCCACCAGGTCGCACCCCTTGCCCGCCGCCGCAGCAGTGGCTGCAGCGGCAGCATCGGCAGCCGCGCTGACCGCCTCGGACGCCTGGCGCATTGCATTGTGCCCCGACAAGCCACGCCCCTTCCTCCACCGGCGTTGTGCCCACGGCGAAGCGCCCCCGCCCCGAGCCGGCACGACCCCGAGGCCCTGCCCCCAAGGAGCCCCCTCTCCCCCGTCCGAGCTGCGCAGCAAGCGCTCCCTGCTTGACAGCGCGATGTCCATGTCGTTGAGCCAGGCGATGTAGATGGTCGCCTGCAGCCCCTTGGAGAGTGCCCCCTCCTAGTCCGCCACCGGGACCTCCGCTTCCGGCCCGTCCAACCAGGCCCAATGGATCACCTGGAAGGCCCTGAGAAGCACCGCCTCAGTGAGCCACGCCGGCCTGAAAGTGGTCCCCCGCGGCTTCTGGGACATGAGCAAGCGCTCCACGGCCGCCAGCGACAGCGCCTGCGCCCGCGCCGCACAATCGAACGTGGGGCCCTGAGCTGGGAGTCCGTCGTGGAGCACGTTCAGGAGCAGCTCCAGCTCCCTCTCCAGTAGAAGCCAGAACCGCTTCTGGCCGTACTTGGAGAGGCCCGGGACCTACACAGGGGGCAGATGCAGGTGGGCCACGACCAACCCCCAAAACCACAAGAGGACCAGCCCCTCCGCCCCTCCGGAGGCGAGGTAGCGGCCGGGGAGCATGTCCAAGGGCGCGGAGCGGTCCAGTGCCCAGCCCTCATGGATAGCGGCCTCCTGCGAACTGCCCGCCCACGGTGGAGAACAGGAGAAGCCACGGGCGCCGGTGAAGAAGGACCGCGTGAACGCCCTGCCCGCCTCCCCCAACAAAATGCGCAAAGGGGAGCGGTCCCGGTCGCCGGGGCTCCCGCCCCGGGCCGAGTGTGGGACGCGTAAACGGCGCGGCCCCTCCAGGGATCGCGAGCGAGCGCTACCTCCCGCCGCCAATGGACGGTCACCCACCAATTCTGTCTCACCGACGCCGAGGTCCTCCACGGAGGAACTGAGCGAGGAGCACTCGGACCAACCCGAGCCCTCCAGGAGAAAAGCGCCAGTCCCCGCGTCGGGTGGCAGGCCCCAGATGCTCGGACTGTGCACCACCAGGCGCCGCGGGCCAGCGGGCTCTCCGGCGGTGCCCAGCATTGTCGTCGCCTAGCCCCGTATGACCCACGCACCTGGGGGCCCCGTGAGAGGCTGCCCCTGTGCCTGCTCGGGAGCCCCGCCCCCTCCGCCAGGCGGCTTGACGAGGCCCGCCCCCGAGCCCCCCGGGGCCGGCCCCAGATCTCCAGCGCCTCCAGAAACTGCCGGGGGTACCCCCAGAATGGCACCCCTCGGTGTCCCCCCGGAGAGGAAGTCCCCCGCCAGGGAGGAACCTGCAGCCGGGTCTGCCCGCTGCCGAGCTCTGGGCTTGGGCAGCAAAACGGCTGGGGTCCCAGCCGGCTGGGAAAATGACTCGCAAGGAGTCCCATCTACCAGCCCAGGGGAAGCTGACTCGAGCTCCATGCGCGAGACCAGGAGCGACGCGGCATGAACCCTCCCATCCCCTCCCCCCCTCGGGGGGGGCGGCGACTGGCCCCCCCTCCGGTGGGTCCGGGGAAACACTCCCCTGAACCGAATGAGAGGAAACCTTCATCTCCTAACGGGGAAACAGGAACACCAGGGAGGGAAACAGAAGGGAAGACTCTAGCCAAAAAATGCCCACAAATGGGGACAGGGGGGCCCAACAACGACCCCCCATGCTTTCCAGAGCAGTCCCCGTGGGACCCCCACGAAAAACAATTTAATGGGGAAAAAGAAAAAGGGAGAAAAAGGGAAAAAAAAAATGGCAAACTGCAAGGAAGAGAAAAACAAAATGGCGGCCGCCAGAAACCCAGGAACCCACACCCTGCCTCAGGGAACTCCATCTCTCCACAATGTGTTTGAGGTGCTCCTTTATCTTAACTTCGGTTTTTTGCCTTTTTCTTTGGGTTTTTTTGTTTTTTTCGGGGTTTTTTTGCTTTTTCAGGTGGGAGGGGGTGTGGGGGTCTCTGAGGGGGGGTTCCCCCCTCTTTCTTTTCTTTTTGTTCTTTTTTTGGGGACTTTTGGTTTTCCTTCTTTTTCTTGTATGGAGGGGGAACAGGAGATGGAGGTTGTTCTTTCTTCTTTTTCTTCTTCTTCTTTAGCTAGTTCTTCTGGGCGAGGGGGGGTGAGGGGGGCCGGGGGGGTGTATTGCCTGGTGAGCCAGGAGTGTTGGGGTCTCTTTCCCAGTCTTTTGTTGCTCCACGTGGGGCTTCTTCCAGCCATGAGGCTTCTTTAGCTGTTCAGCAGTTGCTGCTTGTGGAGCAGGCACAGCTGCAGCTCGTTAGTGCTGATTGCAGGCCTTCTCCTGATTACTCAGCTGTTCAGGCTAAGCCTGATTGTCCTTCTACTGGTAGTCAGGTATGTACATTGGTTGCCAGGGAGGTTTTTTTTCAAGCTTCTTCTGCCTTGGCAGACTGCCAGGCTTCTGTCTCTGCCTCTTCTTCTGTTTCTTTTACTGTGGCTGCTGGCCATAGTTCTCAGTTGCCTGTGGGGATTTGGCTGCAGCTGATGAGGCAGTGCTTGGTGCAGCAGGGGTTTCTGTTGCTCCTGTGGCCGGGGCCTCTGCCCATGTGGCGGGGGGCTCTCGGCTGTGGGCCCTTTTGGGTGGCAAGCCGCCAGGTGACGGGTCTTCTTGGCGGGAAGAGGATGGGGGGTTTTTTTGGGATGCGGGGAGTCTCGATCTTCTCCCGCAGGATTCGTCACCGCCCTCCATGGGGGTTGCCGCTCCCGGGGGAGGTTCGGGGGCCGCTCGTGGCCCTGGGTCAGACGCTGTGGATCTGAGGGAGATGCTTCGGCTTGTTCCCAGTCGTGGCCATGTAGCCTGTCGAGGGAGGAGTCACCTTCCTCGTTCCTTGCCCCCGCTTCGCAGCGGCTGGGCAGTGCGCCGGACGTCCGCGTGGCACGCTCGAGGGAGAGTTCCCCTGCCAGTGGTCCGGCGTCTAGAGAACAAAGGATTCGGATGCGGTGGGAGTCGGAGTGCGCTCAGCCCCTGTCGTCGTTGGTTGGGTTGTTCATGGAAGGCGAGGAGCTCAGCAGGTTCCGCCTGCTTAAGCTGTGGGGCTCGATGACGGCCCACGTGTGCCTCCCGGACGTGTGTACCATCAGAGGGCGGGGGCTCAGCGGTGCTGGAAGGGGGGTCCCTCCTTCTGGAGTTACGGGGCGGAGTTGAGGGCCGGGGTCGGGGTGCTCGCCTGTCAGCGGCCCGGGCTGCGCCTTGGCCGGTTTGTCGAGCTGGTCCCGGGTAGGCTGGTCCAGCTGGACTTTGCGCTGATGGGGCCGTGGTCGAGGGTGGCTGGGGGGGAGGTGGAGTCGATGGTGCCGCAGGCGGACGGGGAGGCGCCGGCCTCACCGACGTGTGGCGCCTCCGCCTTTCGCTTGCTCGGGGTTTACGCCTCGGCGTTCTCCACGGGTGCCCGTGCGGCCCTGTGGGGCAAGCTACGGCAGGCGTGCGCCACGTGGAGGGATGTACTGGTGGCGGCGGACTTTAACAACCGGGCCGCGATGTCAGACAGGGTGCCGATCTGCCTGGCAAGTGGTTGCCCCGGGGGGGAGCCGGTGCTCCTGGCCGCTGGGTCTCATCTGTCCCCGCCCCTGGCATCTGAGGAACGGGTGCTGGAGGGGGTCCGGAGAGACCAGGGGCTGGTGGACGCGGCGGTGGCGGCCGCCCCCGGTTCCCTGGGATTCTTTCCGGGGCGGCCCCCCGCGGGGACGCCCTTGGGTGTCTCCGCGGCGGCTCGCAGTATGGGAGCTGCGCTGTTGGCTACGGTGGGTGACGGGGGCCCTCCCCGGCCTCTGCTCACGTGCTATTTGGCGGGCACGGCGAGTCGGGTGGACAGGGTGTGGGTCCCGAAGGAGCGGCAGGTGTGCTCCTGCTAGGTCCTCGTGATGCCGTGGTCAGTGCACGGGGTCCTCGCGGTGGAGGTGGAGATTGCTGGATGGGTGGGGCTGCGGCAACCGCCGTGGAGGCTGTCCGCGTCCGCGCTGGATGAAGACGGGGCCCTGCGTGAGGAGCTGGGGAGGCTAGTGGAGGACCAGGTGTCCTTGATGGACCTCTACAAGGATGGGCGCGGTGGCTTGAGGTTTGGTGGGAGCGTCTGAAGGTGGACGTTCACGGGTTCTGCGGGCGCCAGTGCGATGCGGCCTTTGCCGAGTACCGTGCCGCGGTTCGCACGTTTGTGGGGTGCCACGTGCGGGTGCGCGAAGGCTGTCCGGTGTCGCTGGAGGACCTGGAGGCGGCCTGTGTGGCGATCGGGCGCTTTCACGGAGCGAGTCGCGGGAAGCGCCTCTCGCAGCGTTGGGCACGAACCGTGGGCAGCATGGTGGGCCCATAGGAGTGGGAGGAGAGAGCGGCCGGCGGCGACGCCAGGCTCGCGGGGGAGGATGTCTCCTTCGTGCGTGTCCCCGTGTTCATGGAAGGCCTGCTTGATGATGCGATGGCCCCGCTGCGCACAGATGTGAGCGGCATGCTGGGCGTCGTGGAGCGCTATTACGAGCGGCTCTTCTTATACCGCGGGGACATCGTGGAGGCGGCGTTGGAGGCCTACTTCACGGCCCTGCCGTCCCCTGGAGGGGGGCTCTCGAGACCGGAGGAAGAGGCTGAGTGGCGCGCCTGTCGGGCGCTGCTTGACCCCGTGACCGTGGCCGAGGTGCGTGAGGCGATCGCGCGCGGTGGCCGGCGACGATCGGTGCCCGGGCCGGATGGCCTGGGGTGGGCCTTTTACCGAGCATTCACGCCGGTCTTGGTGGAGCCGCTGGCGGGCCTTTTCAACCGCTGCTATGAGCGGGCCCGGGTGGTGGCGGCAGGGACGGAGGGGAGTGGGGTGGCGGCGGAGGAGCCGCGGTCCCCTCCTGTGCGCTTGCCGGCCTCAATGTACCGCTCGGTGTTGCTGTTCTTCGGCAAGCCAGGCGGTCTCGATCCGACCCGGCCCACCAGCTGGCGGCCCATCACCCTCACCAATGTCGACTACCGTGTGCTGGCACGTGTGCTGTTGGATCGGCTGGCCGGGACGGTGGTGCCGCTGGTGGTGCACACGCAGACCAGCGCCATGCCGGGTCGAGCGTTACCGGACTGCTTCTGTCTCCTCCGCGAGATCGTTTGGTTAGCTGGCACGGGGCGATGGGACGGCTTTCTGGTTCAGGTGGACCTGGTCGAAGGCTTTCGACCAGGTCCACCACGCCTTCTGGTGGCGTGCGCTGCGCTGGCATGGGGTGCCCGCCAGCTTCGTGAAGCTGGTGCGGGTGTTGTACGCGGCGGCGACGGTGACGCCGCAGGTGAACGGCTGTCGCGGGTGTCCCCTGCCGTTGCGCTTGGGCGTGCGGCAGGGGTGTCCGCTGAGCCCGCTGCTGTACGTCCTGTCGCTCAACATGGCGCTGCGGGCGGTCGAGGCGGATGGCCACCTGGGTGGCTTCCCGTGCCCTGTGGGGTGCGCAGGGCATGCACGTGGGTCGACGCCTGTGAAGTTCGTGGCCCACGCGGATGACGTGTCCTTGTTGGTGTGCTCGCTGGAGGAGGCGGGGGCCGCCTGGGAGGACTTTCGGGCCTTCGGCCGTGTCTCGGGCACCCAGGTGAATGCCCGGAAGAGCTGGGTGGTGCAGCTGCGGCGGCCGGAGAGGGGCACTGGGGATGGTTTGCGGCGTTGGCCGCTGGAGGTTTGGTGGGAAGGGGGCGAGTCGACGGGAGGGTCGGCGGGCCGGGACGCCGCCGCGCACCTGTGCGCGCTGGAAGCTTGTGTCCACGGCCGGTGCCCCCGCGACGGTCCGGCTGCTTGGCGTGCGCTTCGGCCTCGCCCCGTACGCCTGGCGGGAGAACTGGGATTGGGCGCCCGAGTGTTGGCAGGCGCGCGTCGCCTGCTGGCGGAAGATGGGTTGGCAGATGGGGGTGTACCACCGCACCCGCTACGTGGGCACTTACCTGTTTCCCCAGGTGCTACAGATGGCAGTGGTGTTTCCTCCGCTGGTGCCTTTCGTGAGGGCCATGACGCCCCTTATCTTCCGCTTCCTGTGGTGTGTGGAGCGCTTCCCGCTCGCGAGGGCAGTCACTTACTGACCAATCGCGAGTGGCGGTCTGGCCCTGCCCGAGCTCTCCCTGGCCCTGTGGTCAGTGTTCCTGACCCAGAACTGTGGTGGGGCGTTCGCTTCTCTGGGGGGGAGCACGGCGTCCGGGGTGCACGGGACCATTCGGCGGGCGACACGGCGGGTGGGGTTTTCTCGGGGAGACGGGGGTCCCTGTTCTTCCTCCTCCTCCCCCTCCCCCTCTCGGGGCCTTTCCCTCTTCCCCTCCGCCTCCTCGGGTTCCGGCAGAGTCAGCCCCCTCTGGGCCTTCTTGTTTCTGTCCCACTGGCACTCCGAGGAGTGGGCCAGCTGCCGGTGGTGGGACGAGGGCAGGCTGGACTTCTGCCTGACGGCAGAGGATCACCACCGGCTTCCGAGTTTCCTGGCAGGTAGCCGGACGCACTGCGGCGCTACGGTGTGCCCGCTGCCCACTTTGCGGATTCCTTCTGGCCCCGGCCCGCCCCTGCTCCCCGGCCCGCGGTCACCATTCCGGCGGGCACGGGTGGTGATGGGGGTGCCGGTAGAGACACGGCCGAGTCTTGGGCGTGGCGGAGGACGATGTGGCAGGAGGTGTATGAGGAAGCTCTGGAGCGGGCGGTCGTGGGGCCGTGGCTCATGGCCCACGGGCGCATGCCCGGGAGAGGGGAGGAGGGTGCCCCATCGGATGCTGGGACCGAGCCCCGCCTGGACGCTTTTCGCAACCGGCGGGTGCCCTATTGGCTGTGGGAGGTGAGATGGAGGTTTTTCCACGGCGTGCCTGCGGAGGTGGCGGTGGCGGCGCGGCCCTGGAGGGGAGGAGAGGCGCGACTCTGCCTGCGTGCCCTCTGCCGCATGGAGGCCTTGGCCTGTGGCATCGCCGTCGAGGATATGGTCGTGTACTTCGCACGGCAGTGCGCGGTTGCACAGGCGGTGTGGGTGGCCATGGCGGGGATACTCGATTGGCCAGACATCCTGCGGCAGCCGTGGGATGCGATCATATCCGGCGCAGAGCTGATGGCGCTGGTCCCTCCCGTTCAAGGCCCGCGGGTGCGGACGGGCTTGCCTTCCCGCCCTCCTCCGCCTTCTCCTTCTGTCCCGGGGGCGGAGGTGCGGGATTGGCGGGGGGCAGACAGGGGACACGTCTCTCTGAGGAGGAGGAGGAGTGTTCGGGACGCCCAGCCCGTCGGGGCGCAGCAGCAGTCGTGGCGGCGGTGGCGGGACCCGAGATGGAGGGAACCTTGTCTCTGGCAGCAGAAGAGCGATGGCGGTTGCCTCGCGGTGGGCCGGATGCCGGCGGAGGAGGAGCGGACAGCGCCCGAGGCAGCGGCGGAGACGGTGGAGGAGGCCGGTCTTTCTGGTGTTCGTGTGGCTGAGGATGCAGGCTCTGGCGGTGCCGGGCCTTGATTTTGGGATGTGCCATGGAGCACCGTAAGGCTGTTGAACTACGTCGTCCTGGCGGTGCTCCTGGCGAAGAGGCGGCAGGAGTTGCCCCAGAAGAGGCGGCGCGGAGCGGCCTCTCCGGACTAGACGGCAGCTTGCACGGTCGAGGACGTCGCGGCGCGCCTGGACGTTATCTGTACGGCGGAGCGGGATCGTTGGCCGGCCAAGCGCTGGAGGCGACTCGGCCGTGGAGGTCGGTGGTCGCCACCCCGCCCATCATGTGAGGAGTTTGGTGGCAGAGATTTGGACTGTGGAGTGGGACTGGCTGCGGCAGCATCTCTCTATGGACTTCATTTCCGGACTCGAGCGGCTAAGCGTGGGGATGTTCCCTGCAGTCGTGTGGACTGGGTGTGGCCACCCATTTGAGCTTTCTTCCTACACCTGTTCCTCCTCCTCCTCCTCCTCCTCCTCCTCCTCCTTCTCCTCCTCCTCCTCCTCCCTCGGCCTTTCATTGGGTTTCCGGGATGGGTTTCCGGGGGTGGGTGGGCGGGTGGCTGTGGGGTAGGTGGAGGGTGTTTGGAACATCTTTCCCCTGGGGTGGGGGTGTGACGGGCGGATGGTGGGTGGTTTGGGGTACTGTTGTTGTTGTTGTGTTCATCCTGTATGTTATGTTTGTGGCCCTGCCTCCCGTATAGGGGAGCTTTGGGTTTTTGTAGAAGGGTTTTTATTTGCAATAAAAAAAGGTGTGTTGACCTAACTCTAAACCCTAACCCTAACCCTAACCCCAAACCCAACCCCAACCCCAACCCCAACCCCAACCCCAACCCGGGGGCACGGGACGTCGCCTCGCCGATCGAGCCCTTCAAGGACCGCCGGGTGCCCTACGCCCTCTGGGAGACTTGCTAGCGGTTTTTCCATGGGGCCCCGCTGGGCATGGCCACCGGCGCCCCGTGGCTGCGGGCCGTGGCGCAGCTCTGCCTGCGAGCAGTGTGCCAGGATGAGGCGCTGCCTCTCGGCGAGGAGCGCGAGGACTCCGTGGTGCATTTTGCGTGTGACTGCCCGGTGGCACGGGCCGTCTGGGTGGAGCTGGCGGGCCACCTGGGCTGGCCGGACTTGCTGCGCCTTCCCTGGGACGTCATCTGCGAGGCGGAGCGAGTGCGCTGGCCTCGGCGCAAGTGGGCCCGCCTTTGGCCCTGGACGGCAGCCTTGGCTGGGGGGGTTGGGGTGCAGCTTGCTGTTTTGCCTGGGGGAGGCTGTGTTTCTGTAGGTTCTACTATAGAGTCGGCTGGTTTGGAGCCTGCCCTGCCCTCGCAGGCTACGCTTGCTGAAGGAGGTGGCCAGGTGGGTCTGACTGAGGTAGCTGCTGCCTCCGGTGTGCTTGATGAGGCTTTGCCTGTCTCATTGCAGGGCTCTGAGCTGCTGGCTTTTGCTGCAGCTCGAGCTGGTGTGCTGCCTTTGCCTCGGGCTCAGGCTGTTTTTGGCAAGGAGGGGGGCTCGCAGGGTCCGGCTGGGGCTGCGGGGGGGACGGCGGACAGTCCTGATCCGGGACCGGGGCCTTTTTCGACACGTTACTTGATTGCAGGTGTGTCTATGGTGGATCCCCAGGACGAGTGGTGGCATCTCCTTGGGGAGGAGGTTTGGGGTGCCGGTGGGGGGATGAATGGTCCATGGCCTTGCAGGGCTCGGGCGGGGTGGACCTCGCTTGGCGTGCCTCGAGTGACTCTCTCTGCTCGGGCTCCATGGAGGGGCTGCAGAGTCGGGGAGGGGGAGGTTGGCGGGTGGTTGGGTGTGGCTGGAGTGGAACGCGCGGGCTTGGCTGGCCACCGCTTGGGTAGCCTACCGCGTTGCCTTGGCGAGGGGGTTGCCGGTGCGGGGGTGCTCTGCGACCGCTCCCCTCTGCGTGGCCGCTCCTTCTCTTGGGGCAGGGTGGAGGGGCGGCGCGGCCGTGCCACGCCGGGGGCGGGGCGGGCCATCGCCCCTGCCTTGCATGGCGCGGGCTCTCGGGAGTCGGCCATTCATGCCGCTTGGCTCCGGGAGCGCGAGACCCCTTTGGAGGCCATGTGGGCCGTCTTCGTGGACTCGCCGGTGAGGGGCATCATTCGCTTTGTGAAGCTGTGGGGCTGCCCCACATACCACCTTCCCTTCCCCGAGGTGCCAGTGGCACGGCTGGACAAGTTCGGCCACCGCAAGTTTGGGGACTTGTTGGAGGGGGCGGCGGACTCCATCTTGTCATTCCTCGTGAACGGCCTTCCCTCCGAGGCTCTGGCGGCACAGGGGGCCAGGGTGCGTTCGCTCACCTTGGCCCTGGTCGAGCGCTTGCTCATCTCCCACCAGCCGAGAGGCCCTGCAGTGTGGCCCAAGTGGCTGGATGAGGGCAGCCTGGGGTGTGTCTTTCAATACATCCAAAATCATTGGGCCGCCGTGGACTTCGAGGCGCAGGTGCCCCTCACGGACTCTGGGGGGGGCGGAGGGGTCCCCTCTAGAGAGGACCGAGTTCCCCTCAGTCCCGCAGGTGCGACCGTGACCGGCGGTGGCGGTGGCAGGAGAGGAGTGAGCGGCTGGAGTGCACTCGCGCGCCCGGTGTGGACTTTTCTGGCGTGCGGGAGGGGGAGGGTGGTGGCCGGGGGGGAGCCTGATCTCAACCTCGCCATGGAGGAGACCTGCAATCTCAGGAGGCCGGCGGAGTGCTTGGTGGCTGGGTCGGGAGAGGGCTTGGACTCCGACGGGAGGTGCACGTCGAAAAGGCCCCGCAGGGATTCTCCGGGGACGGATGGCCATGGAGGGGAGTTGGGGCCTGGGGCCACCGTTTCCCGGGAGGAAGTGTGCCTTTCCCCCGTGTCTCCCTCACCCGCAGGTCAGGTGCGGTCGGCGGTGGGGTCCGGCAGTCAGGGTCGGGCGCAGGGTTGGTGGACGATGACCTGGGGGAGGGCACCAAAGGTGGCCTCGGCACAGAGGGGGAGGCGCGGGGGGCGCCGCACCTCAGCGGCCGCTCGGGGCTGACGGCACGGATTGGTGGTGGGGGGGCGCTTCTGTGCCCTCCTATGCCTCGGCGGTCCGGGCTGGCGGTGTGGGGCGTGGCGCCAGGCCTAGCTCCGCGGCGGTGGCGGTGGCACATGGTGGGGATGTCGGGCACGTGAGCGATGAGCTGGGGAGATCCTGTTGTCAGTGGGCGTGGGGGCGGCCGGCCCATGCGCCGGCGGGGCCACGGGTGCGGAGGCGGCGGCGGGAGAGGGCGCTGCGGCCGTGGAGCCGGATGGCGAGCCGGACCCGCGCCGCCGCTACGTGCTCACGTTCCGCTATCGGGGCTCCGACGGCGCCTTCGATCGGTGCCGCCACGTCGTCCTGACCCTCATCTGTCGGGAGCTCCGCTTCGAGAAGGGTCTGCTCGCCGCCGTGATCCAGGCCCCGGGCTGCCTGGAGGTGGACGTGTGTTTCGTCTCCTTCCGGGCCTTTCAGGCTTTCGGGGTGGCATGCCACCAGCTTTCGCTGGAGAAGCCGGAGCTTTTCCAGGACCTGTCGGTCCACTCCGTCATCGCGAGGGACGTGCGGGCGGTCACCGTGGCCTTCCGTTCGCATGTCGTTCCCCCGCCGGACGTGGCGTACTGGTTGCGCCGCTACGGCACCCTTCTTGAGGGCCCGGAGAAGGTGTGGGATCCCGTCGGGATCTGGACGGGCCAGTTCCGCGCGGTCCTTGCCTGTGCGCCTGCCGGCTCGCCTCTCCTGCCCAAGTATTTTTACCTGGGGGCGGACAGGGGTGTGACCCAGTACAGCGGGCAGCCGCCGGCCTGCTTTTCCTGCGGCAGCTATGCGCACCGGCGCCGCAACTGTACCACCCTACTGTGTGCCTGGTGCAGCGCCCACAACCACGTCGCCTCGGCGTGCCGCGGTGACATTCGCTGCAACCTGTGCCAGGAGGTGGGCCACGCCTACGCGTGGTGCCCACAGTCCTATTATAACTGGCGCTCTGCGGACCGTTTCGACAGGGCCCAGCGCGTGGTGGAGGAGGGCCGTGCGCGGGCGGAGCGCCAAGAGCGGGACGCGGCGGCTCCTCGTCGCTCAGCGGCAGAGGACGGGCTGCACGCAGGGGCGCCAGCTTCGGAGCCAGCAGGTGGGCCTGCCGGTGGAGCGGCGGGGGCGCGGCCTGCCTCCCCTTCAGGGGACGGTGCCTCCCCGCGGCCGTCGGGGCCCGAGGCCAAGCAGGAGGCCATGTGGGTAGAGGTGAGGTCGGCGTGGTGGTGGGTCGGGGGGTTGGGTGGAGGTGCTGCGGGACGGGGCGAGCGCCAGAGCCCGAGCGCCCAGGGTTCGGCCGACGAGGTGGCCTCCAGCAGTCGTTTTGCCGTCCTGGGTCTTCTCCGTGATGAGCGTGTCCTGGAGCTGGCTGGCTCGCTCGAGGGGGAGCTCGTTTCGCCTCGTCTCCCCTTGGCTCCTTCTGGGGGTTCGGTCACGGATGTGGTCCCTGTCTCTGGGCACTCCTGGGTGGTCCCTGCCCCTGCCCCAGACCCTGCCCCTCTCCCGACCCCTTCCCCGGTCCCTCTCCTGGCCCCTACCCCTGCCCCTTTCCCGGCCCCTGCCCCTACCCCTTTCCTGGCCTCTGCCCCAGCCCTGGCCCCTGCCCCCGGCCCTGCCCCCACCCCCGCTTCTGCCCTTGCCCTCCCTCTGCCCCTCGGTGCTACCCCTGGACCCATTCCCCACTCTTACCTTAATCCTCCTTCAGGCCCGGACTCTGGGCCTCTCCCTCCTCCTCTTTCTGTGCCCGTCTCTGTCCCTGCTCCCATCCCGGTCCCCGTTCCTTGTCCCATCCTCCCCGTCTCTCCGGGGCCCTCCCTCTCCTTCGTGTCTTCTTCCACCCTCTCGACACCCCGCTCTCCCTTCCTCTCCTCTGAGGCGGATTGGGGGTCTGACCTCTGTCTCCATCTCTCGCCCAGTGGCAGTGACGGTCCCTCGCTCGGGGGCCCGCCAGAGGAGGACTCGCCCCGCCGGCTCTCGGGCCATTCTTCTCCTCCTCTTCCTCCCCTCCCTGATCTCCTCCTGTGCCCGCGGGTTAGGGTTAGGGTTAGGGAACAGACATTTATTTTTTAGGAAACAGACATTTATTTTTTGTAAATTAAAACCCTCCTACAGAGTCCTCCGGCCCGCCCCTAAGAACAGGCGGCCGGGCTCATAAAAATACAATAAAACGAAAAAACAACAAACCAAAAGGGAACAAAAGCCACTCCAACCGGAGGAAACGAAACAAAACAAAAAAAAAACAAAGCCCACATGGCCCCCCTCCCCCGGCTGCGTCTCTCCCACCAGTCCGGGGCCCAAAGTTCAAAGAGTCCGGTTCCGCTCCTGGCAACTATGTGATGGGAGCCGGCGAGGGAGCCCGCTCACGCCACAGCCAGAGCCGCCGCCAGCGCTCCTCCGGGAGGCGACCCCTCTCTGACTCCCGGATCCAGGCCACCTGATCCACGATGGCCGCGGCCTCCCGGTCGGCCCAGTCCAGCGGTAGCTCGCCTCCGCCACGCTCCACCTGCAGATGGCGGGTACGCAGGAGGCACAGGACGTGGAGGGTTAGGGTTAGGGTTAGGGTCAGGGTCAGGGTCAGGGTCAGGGTCAGGGTCAGGGTCAGGGTCAGGGTTTAGGGTTAGGGTCAGGGTCAGGGTCAGGGTTAGGGCTAGGTGAAACACTTCTTTTTTTAGGTGAAACACTTCTTTTTTATTATTGAAATAAAAAACCCTTCTACATCAACCCGAACCCCTCCTAAACGGGGGGGCCGGGTTAGGGTTAGGGTTAGGGTTAGAGTTAGGGTTAGGTGAAACACTTCTTTTTTAGGTGAAACACTTCTTTTTTTTATTGAAATAAAAAACCCTTCTACATCAACCCGAACCCCTCCTAAACGGGGGTCCGGGCAACACTGAAAATACAACAAAAACAATTATAACAAGCCACATGCCAACTCCCACCCGCCACCCCCTCCCCCACTGGCAAAACCCCACCCAAACCACCACCACCGAAACCGAAACACCACCCGCCCCTCCTTGGTCCCCCACAGAACCCCAACAGAGACCCTCACCCACCCCGCTCACCCCACACTAACCGCCCACCCGACCCCTACAGGGCGCTTCAGTGGAAGGGAAGAGGAGGAGCAAGAGGAGGAGGAGGAGGAGGAGGAGGAGGAAAAATCCCGGGAGGAGAGAAGTGTGGGACAAAAAGAAACAGGCCGCGTCCTGGGCCAAGGCCCCAGCTCCACAGAGCCCCAAGTCACAAGTCCACGCGGGGCCCACTCCCGCTCAAGTAATCGGCGGCGTGCCGGAGGAAGACTTCCATGGCCAGAGGCGGCGCCACCGCTCGCCGGGCACGCGGCCCCGCTCCGCCGCGCAGATGACGTCCAGGCGGGCCACGACATCTTCCGCCGCCCGGGAGGCCGACCAGTCCGGCGAGACACCACCCCGCTGCCGCTCCCGAGGTGGCTCCCGCCGCCGCTCCGCCTGGAGCACCGCCAGCACCACGTAATTCAGCAGCCGGACGGTGCTCCAGGGCATGACCCAGAATCGGGCTCCGCCGCTGCCGCCGCCGCCGCTACCATCTGCCGGGAGCCCATCCTGCGGCGAGGGGCTGTCCGTGGCCGCGGCAGTCATCTCCAGCGCCGTCCATGACCATCCGGCCGCTCCGGCGCCACCCTCCTCAGCCGCCATCCCGGACCCACGCTGTGGCTGCGCCGTCCGCGGCCTGCGCTGGTGCCCACACATCCGGGATGCTGCAACGGCCGGTTCGGCAAAGGGGCTGGCTCTATGGAGGGCACGCCTGCCTCCTCTGTAAACGCATTCCCGAGCGGCAGCCTCCGCCTGCCGCTGGCGCCGCTCTCCGGCCGCCCCCTCCTCTGCCTCCTCCTCGACCCCCCCGACTGGGGACATGAAGCCGGCAGCCCCTCCTCCCGGTGTAGCGTGAACCCCGGGCTTCGACCCTGAAAGAGAAGCAGAAGGGGGAGCAGGAACAGAAGGGGTGGGGCCGCCCGCGGCCGGCTGCTGGCACCGCACACACAGGCCGCGAAGTGGAGGGTCAAGCGCGGTCGGCTGAATGCCCGACACTACTGCCTCCCAGGGCTGCCTGAGGAGGTCCGGCCAGTCGAGGGCCCCCGCCACCGCCGCCCACACGGCACGTGCGACGCAGCGCTCCACCACGAAGTGGGCGACCGAGTCTTCCAGCGCCACTCCGCGTGCTAGGGTTAGGGTTAGGGTTAGGGTTAGGGTTAGGGTTAGGGTTAGGGTTAGGGTTAGGTGAAACACGATTTTTTTAGGTGAAACACAAAACCATTCTACAGAAATGTGGGGCGCCCAAAGGCCGAACCCCACAAACAAAAATAGAGCACAAACAACATGAAATGCATGAACAAATTAGAAACATGAAAAACAAAAACAAAAACAAAAAGTGGGGACACCCAAAGGCGAACCCCACAAACAAACTACACAGGTCCGAAAAACATGAAACACATGAACAAAAGTACAAATACAATGCAAAAAAACAAAAGAAAAAGTGGGGCGCCCAAAGGGAAAACCCCACCAACAGATAAACCTCAAACAAATACCAATAAAACCGAAAACTGCAAAAATGAAACTGAAAAACAAAAACACAATCCACCCACCCATGTGATCATCTGCACCCCCCCCATCCCAAAAACACAGGGCAAGGGACACAGACCCCACTCCCGGGCCTCCGTGAACTCCCACAAGGGAGGGAGGAGCTCCGCCAGAGGAGAGATACTCGCTCGATCCCCAAAGCAGACACTCCAGCTCTCCCACCCCGAAACTCAAGACATGACACAAAACAGGACAAACACATCAGCAAATAGAAAGTGAAAAAACAAGAACAAACCAAAACGCACCACCCCAGAGAGTCCGGCACAGGCCCCGGCCGCCTACTCCCCCCCCAAATCCACTCCGCAGCCACCAGTCCTGGCGGAGAAAGGCGGGCACGAAGCTGCCCAAGAGCGGAGCAGTCCACAAGAACGGGCACGGCACAGGAAGCCAAGTGCGACAGCACACGCGCCCCAAAGCTCGTCGCGGGCTCCGGCCCGGTGCGGAAGAGGCCGCTATCCGCAGACCGCCGTCACCTCCTCGACGCACGAGCTCCACCCCGTCGGCACTCCGGGAGTCGGGCACGGAATCGCTGACCGGGCTCCTCCGTGGCTCCCACCAGCCGGCCCAGGAGGCCAGTGGAACGCCGGCGAAGCCCTGGCCGGGCACTGCGGGGCGAACAAGAAAGCACCCACGCTCAGGGAAGCCACCGACGTCCTAGGTCTACTCCTGAGCCAACAGAAAGTAGAAGCACTCCTCGGGAGACAGGCGAGGCTTCTGCGCCGGCCCGATCCGGGCATCAAAAGGCAGCAAAGTGGAAACCAGGGCCGGCCAAACTCAACTGGGATGCACCAAAAGGAAACCTGAAAGGCAAAGAAAAAGAAAAAACCCAAAAAAACCCCAAAAAAAGAACCCAAAAAGACCAAAAACAGCGCACAAAGACAAAACAAGCTAAAAACAGCTACAAACAAAATGGAGGAGAGGCAAAAACGCCACCCCCCCCATCCACAAAAAACCCCTCTACCTCCTCTCCAGAGCGAGGTGGGGGAACGGGTGGGCACCCAACTGATGCCCCACCGCTAGGAGAACACCTCCCATCAAAGTGGGGTTAGGGTTAGGGTTAGGGTTAGGGTTAGGGTTAGGGTTAGGGTCAGGGTTAGGGTTAGGGGGTAGGGGGTAGGGGTAGGGGGTAGGGGTAGGGTTAGGGTTAGGGTTAGGGTTAGGGTTAGGGTCAGGGTCAGGGTCAGGGTCAGGGTCAGGGTCAGGGTCAGGGTTAGGGTTAGGGTTAGGGTTAGCCAAGCAGCTGGAACGTCAGCATAGATGCTTGTAAGTAAACTGTGAGTGAATGAATGAATGAATGAATGAGCCCATCTCTTAAGTTTCTGGGGCTGCAAACTTCTATAGCCTTTTCAGAAAAAGCATGAGCTGTGCTGAACCTTGGGGAAGTGGGGTGGGAAGTGTTTATGCCTGACTGAGCTACCGTTCCCAAGTGCAGACAGCAACTCCAGCTTCCCTTCCTCACAGACACTCCCTGATGGACAGGTCCTGGAGCATGGCTCTCCTGCCAGGTGTAACAAAACAGGTAGATACAACCAGGGAGGAATGATGTAGATGTAACACTGTCAAAGGAAGAAAGGGCACTTATGAAGAGATGCATTAACTCCATTTCGACTCCTTCTCAGGAGAACTTATTAAATGTATTGATTGGCGAGACAATGAGTACATACCAGTCTGTATTTAATAAAAAGGGAATAAGCCCCACACCTGTTCTTTTGACTGATTCAGATAGCCACCAGTTAGGATTTATCTGTCTGTTTGTCCTTCCAGGGAAATTGCATGATTTCAAGCATTTGAAAGCATCTGAAATGAAAAACGCTACACCAAGGACTTTTCCCTAGATTGTACAATGATGTTCTACAGTGTTAATATACATAGAAAATGTAAAACTATCATCATCATCATCATCATCATCATCCCATCTTTTTTTTTTTTTTGGTCAACTGAAGATAGCATACATACCTAACGCTCCTGCCCCCTATTTTCACCACCACAACAACCCTGTGAGGTGGATTGGGCTAAGAGAGAGACCAAATGGTCCAAATTCAGGGTTCATGCCTGAGGAAGGATTAGACCACAGGGTCTCCTAGCTCATCACCTTAGCCACTACACCAGCCTGGTTTTTCAATAAATAAATAAATAAATACGAAGTGGGGTCCAACTACACTGTTAGGGTTAGGGTTAGGGTTAGGGTTAGGGTTAGGGTTAGGGTTAGGGTGAGGGTGAGGGTGAGGGTGAGGGTGAGGGTGAGGGTGAGGGTGAGGGTGAGGGTGAGGGTTAGGGTTAGGGTTAGGGTTAGGGTTAGGGTTAGGGAACAGTAAATTTTAGGAAACAGTAAATTTTTTATTTATAAAAACCCTTCTACATTGTCCTCCGGCTCGCCCCTAAAAACAGGCGGCCGGGCTCATAAAATGACAATAAAACGAAAAAACAACAAACCTAAAAGAAACAAAACCCACTCCAACCGGAGGACACAAACTGAAAACAAAGGCGAAATGGCCGTCTTCCCCCGGCTGCGCCGCGCCCACCAGTCCGGGGCCCAAAATCCTCTGCGTCGGCTCCACTCGCTGCACCTATGTGATAGGTGCCGGCGAGGGAGCCCTCTCGCGCCACGGCCAGAGCCGTCGCCAACGCTCCTCCGGAAGGCGACTGCGCTCCGCCTCCCGGATCCAGGCCACCCTGTCCACGATGGCCTCGGCCTCCCGGTCGGCCCAGTCCAACGGGAGCTCGCCGCCGCCACGCTCCACCCGGAGATGGCGGGTGCGCAGGAGGCACAGGACGTGAAGGACGACGGTGTTGATGAGGCGGCGCGTCGTCCACGGTAGGGCCGGGAGCCCCTGCCGCCTCTGCTGCCGCCGCCGCCCTCTCTCCGCCGCCCGCGCCGCCGTTGCCAGACCGCGATCCGCCGCACCCTCCGGAGGGTGTCCGCCGTCCTCCGGCCGAGCCCCAGCGCCGTCCGAGGTGCCGGTGCCACCTCCGTCGCCGCCATCGCCGCCGAACCCTCCGCCTCCGGGCCGATCCGCCGCGCCGTCGCCGTCGCCGTCGCCGTCGCCGTCGCCGTCGCCGTCGCCGTCTCCGATGCCGCCGCCGCCGCCACCTCTGGCCCCCGCCGCGGGGGACGCACCCGGCCGGCGCCCGCTCCGCCCCGCGGCACCTGTGGGAGGAAGAGAGGGGGGAGGGGCAGCGGGCGGGCAAGGGGAAGGGGAAGGAGGGCCGCCAACGCGCGGCAGAGGGGAGGCAGGAGAGGGAGGAGGAGGAGGAGCAGGAGGGGGCGGGGGAGGAAGAAGGACTCGAGCGGGAGGGACAACTCCCGGAGCCGGGCCAAGGGGGGGCGCCACGTGGCCCTCCAGCCCCGAGACCACCGCCAGCCAGTGCTGGCGAGCGAGCTCCGGCCGCCCGAAACGCCGCGCCACCGCCTCCCAGAGCGCACTCGCCTCCGGGCAGTCAGCGACGAGGTGGCGGACGGTGTCCTCCGGCGGGGGGCCGCCGTCGCCTCGTGCCGCCGCCCGCGCACACGCCGCCCGCGGACAGAGGCGCTCCGCGCCTCGCGCCCACGGCTGTGCCACCTGCTCCCTGGGCACCAGGTGGTAGAACCGCCAGCGCGCCTCCCAATACAGGTAGGGCAGCCGGCGGTCCGTAAACGGCTCCAGGGGGCCCGCCGGGCGCGCCAGGTGGGCCGGCAGCCGCCCCTCCGCCACCCGCCGGCGGCACGTCTCCCGCCACTGCCGCAGAACCGCTCGCTCCAGCCCCTCCTCGTACAGCTCCAGGCGCATGGTACGGCGCAGGAGCGCCACCCCTCGGCCCACCTCGCCGGGCTCGCCGCCGCCCGCGCCCCCCTCCCAATAGGAGGGGAAGAAGTGGGAGGCGGGGACCGCGTAGCGGCGGAGCACGGCAGGGAGACCGGCCAGGAAGGTGGGCAGGCATCCGCGGTCCGGGCCGGAGACCCGGAACACGCTGGCGCCGCCGCGCCACCAGCGCGTCTCGCCCCAGTCACTGCCCCACCAGTGCTCCAGGAAGAGCGCCGCCCAGAGCGGCGGCGGCGGCCGCGGCGGCAGCGACTCCGCGGGCGTCCCCGGGGAACCGGCGGGGCTCGCCCCTGGCCCAGAGACCCCTCCCCTCGAGGCTCCGGTGCTGCCGGGCGGCGGCAGCAGCACGGACGCGCCCCCCACGTTCTGCGCGAGGAAGCGCGCCCAGAGCGACAGCTCCAGCGCCGGGAGGCCCAGGCCGCCCTCCCGGACCGGCAGGTGGGCCACCGCCCGCGCCAGCGGGAAGAAGGCCGTGCCCCAGAGGAAGCCGAACCACCCCCGGGCCACTCGCCGCAGGAAAGCCTCCGGCGGCGGGTAGACGGCCGCCAGGAGCGCCGCCTGCGAGAGCAGGTAGGCCCGGAGGTAGATGGCCCGCTGGTACAGGGACAGGCCCCTCCGCCGCCAACGCGCCCACCGCGCCTCCCAGCGCGCCGTACACCGGTCCCAGTTGTCCGTCCAGGCGTCCGGATGGAGCCCGAAGCGGACGCCTAGGACCCGGACGGTGCGCGGCGGCCGGAGCTCCTCGAGGAGGTCCACTCCTCCCCCCGCTCCGGCACCGCCACCCGACTGGGCACGCGGCGCCGCCTCCCGCTCGCGCTCCCCATCCGGGCCCGCCCACCAGTCCGACACCGGCCAGCGGCACAGCCCGCCGCCTCCATCGCCGCCCGCCGCCGCCCCGAGCGCCACGACCCAGCTCTTCCGGTCGTTGACCTGGGCGCCCGAGACCGCCTCGAAGGTGCGGAGCGCCGCCCGCGCCCGGCGCGCCTCCCCTCGCGAGCGCACCAGCAGGGAGACGTCGTCCGCGTGCGCCACGAACTTGACGGCGCGGACTGCCGGGCGCGGCCCCCCTCGGCGCAGCGACAGCGGGCAGTCGAAGCCGCGCAGGCCGCCGTCCCGCTCCAGCGCCCAGAGCGCCACGTCCAGCGCCAGGACGTAGAGCAGGGGGCTCATGGGGCAGCCCTGCCGCACGCCCGAGCGCACCGGGATGGCCGCCCCCCGCGCGTTGTTGACCTGGGGGACGACCGTGGCCCGGACGTACAGCAGCTGGACCAGCCGCACGAAGTCCCTCGGGACTCCGTGCCACGCCAGCGCCCGCCACAGGAAGGCGTGGTGGACGCGGTCGAAAGCGCGGGACTGGTCCAGCTGCAGCAGGAAGCCCGCCCACTCCCCCCGCCCCGCTCGCCAGAAGACCTCCCGGAGCAGGCACAGAGAGTGCACCAGGCCCCGCCCCGGGAGCGCGCTGGTCTGCGTCGGAACGACGGCACGCCCCACCGCGCCGGCCAGGCGATCGGCGAGCAGCCGCGCCAGGGCCCGATAGTCCACGTTGGTGAGGACTATCGGGCGCCAGCTGGAGGGAAGCGTGCGGTCCAGGGCCCCCAGCTTGGTGAAAAACAGCAGGAGGCCCTGGTACTGGGAGGCGGGCAGATGCGCCCCGTCCTCCCCCGCGCGCGCGTCCTCCGCACACCGCTCGAACAGGGCCGCCAGCGGCCCGGCGAGCCGGTCGGCGAATGCGCGGTAGAACGCCCAGCCGAGCCCGTCGGGGCCCGGCGCAGACCGCCTCCGGCCACCGCGCAGCACCTCCCGTACCTCGGCCGCGGAGATGGGCCCCCCCAGCGCCGCGAGGCGGGCCGCGGACTCCGCCGCCGCCGCCGCGCCGCCGCCGCCGCCGCCGCCGGAACCCCCACCGCCGTCCCCCGGCGGGGGCAGCCCGGAGAAATACCTCTCCACGGCCTCCTCCGAGATGTCCCCCCTTCCGGCGAAGAGCGGCCGGTAGAAGCCGTCCATGACGGACAACATGCCCGCCAGGTCGGCACGCAGCACGGAGGCGGGGTCGGACCGGAGCGCCTCTATGAAGGCGGTCGTGCCCGCCGAGGGGACGTCCTCGCCCTCTGCTGCGGCCCTTGCCGTCCCCCCCCTGCCCGTCTCCCGGTCCTCCCAGTCCCCCTCGCCCACCGGGCCGCCCGTCGCACGCCCGTAGTGGCGGACGAAACGGACGCGGCGCCGGGCTGCGTGGTGGGTTAGGGTTAGGGTTAGGGTTAGGGTTAGGGTTAGGGTTAGGGTTAGGGTTAGGGTTAGGGTTAGGGTTAGGGTTAGGGTTAGGAAACAGTAAATTTTTTTAGGAAACAGTAAATTTTTTATTTATAAAAACCCTTCTACATTGTCCTCCGGCTCGCCCCTAAAAACAGGCGGCCGGGCTCATAAAATGACAATAAAACGAAAAAACAACAAACCTAAAAGAAACAAAACCCACTCCAACCGGAGGACACAAACTGAAAACAAAGGCGAAATGGCCGTCTTCCCCCGGCTGCGCCGCGCCCACCAGTCCGGGGCCCAAAATCCTCTGCGTCGGCTCCACTCGCTGCACCTATGTGATAGGTGCCGGCGAGGGAGCCCTCTCGCGCCACGGCCAGAGCCGTCGCCAACGCTCCTCCGGAAGGCGACTGCGCTCCGCCTCCCGGATCCAGGCCACCCTGTCCACGATGGCCTCGGCCTCCCGGTCGGCCCAGTCCAACGGGAGCTCGCCGCCGCCACGCTCCACCCGGAGATGGCGGGTGCGCAGGAGGCACAGGACGTGAAGGACGACGGTGTTGATGAGGCGGCGCGTCGTCCACGGTACGGCCGGGAGCCCCTGCCGCCTCTGCTGCCGCCGCCGCCCTCTCTCCGCCGCCCGCGCCGCCGTTGCCACACCGCGATCCGCCGCACCCTCCGGAGGGTGTCCGCCGTCCTCCGGCCGAGCCCCAGCGCCGTCCGAGGTGCCGGTGCCACCTCCGTCGCCGCCATCGCCGCCGAACCCTCCGCCTCCGGGCCGATCCGCCGCGCTGTCGCCGTCGCCGTCGCCGTCGCCGTTAGGGTTAGGGTTAGGGTTAGGGTTAGGGTTAGGGTTAGGGTTAGGGTTAGGGTTAGGGTTAGGGTTAGGAAACAGTAAATTTTAGGAAACAGTAAATTTTTTATTTATAAAAACCCTTCTACATTGTCCTCCGGCTCGCCCCTAAAAACAGGCGGCCGGGCTCATAAAATGACAATAAAACGAAAAAACAACAAACCTAAAAGAAACAAAACCCACTCCAACCGGAGGACACAAACTGAAAACCAAGGCGAAATGGCCGTCTTCCCCCGGCTGCGCCGCGCCCACCAGTCCGGGGCCCAAAATCCTCTGCGTCGGCTCCACTCGCTGCACCTATGTGATAGGTGCCGGCGAGGGAGCCCGCTCGCGCCACGGCCAGAGCCGTCGCCAACGCTCCTCCGGAAGGCGACTGCGCTCCGCCTCCCGGATCCAGGCCACCCTGTCCACGATGGCCTCGGCCTCCCGGTCGGCCCAGTCCAACGGGAGCTCGCCGCCGCCACGCTCCACCCGGAGATGGCAGGTGCGCAGGAGGCACAGGACGTGAAGGACGACGGTGTTGATGAGGCGGCGCGTCGTCCACGGTAGGGCCGGGAGCCCCTGCCGCCTCTGCTGCCGCCGCCGCCCTCTCTCCGCCGCCCGCGCCGCCGTTGCCACGCCGCGATCCGCCGCACCCTCCGGAGGGTGTCCGCCGTCCTCCGGCCGAGCCCCAGCGCCGTCCGAGGTGCCGGTGCCACCTCCGTCGCCGCCATCGCCGCCGAACCGTCCGCCTCCGGGCCGATCCGCCGCGCCGTCGCCGTCGCCGTCGCCGTCGCCGTCGCCGTCTCCGATGCCGCCGCCGCCGCCACCTCTGGCCCCCGCCGCGGGGGACGCACCCGGCCGGCGCCCGCTCCGCCCCGCGGCACCTGTGGGAGGAAGAGAGGGGGGAGGGGCAGCGGGCGGGCAAGGGGAAGGGGAAGGAGGGCCGCCAACGCGCGGCAGAGGGGAGGCAGGAGAGGGAGGAGGAGGAGGAGCAGGAGGGGGCGGGGGAGGAAGAAGGACTCGAGCGGGAGGGACAACTCCCGGAGCCGGGCCAAGGGGGGCCGCCACGTGGCCCTCCAGCCCCGAGACCACCGCCAGCCAGTGCTGGCGAGCGAGCTCCGGCCGCCCGAAACGCCGCGCCACCGCCTCCCAGAGCGCACTCGCCTCCGGGCAGTCAGCGACGAGGTGGCGGACGGTGTCCTCCGGCGGGGGGGCCGCCGTCGCCTCGTGCCGCCGCCCGCGCACACGCCGCCCGCGGACAGAGGCGCTCCGCGCCTCGCGCCCACGGCTGTGCCACCTGCTCCCTGGGCACCAGGTGGTAGAACCGCCAGCGCGCCTCCCAATACAGGTAGGGCAGCCGGCGGTCCGTAAACGGCTCCAGGGGGCCCGCCGGGCGCGCCAGGTGGGCCGGCAGCCGCCCCTCCGCCACCCGCCGGCGGCACGTCTCCCGCCACTGCCGCAGAACCGCTCGCTCCAGCCCTTCCTCGTACAGCTCCAGGCGCATGGTACGGCGCAGGAGCGCCACCCCTCGGCCAACCTCGCCGGGCTCGCCGCCGCCCGCGCCCCCCTCCCAATAGGAGGGGAAGAAGTGGGAGGCGGGGACCGCGTAGCGGCGGAGCACGGCAGGGAGACCGGCCAGGAAGGTGGGCAGGCATCCGCGGTCCGGGCCGGAGACCCGGAACACGGTGGCGCCGCCGCGCCACCAGCGCGTCTCGCCCCAGTCACTGCCCCACCAGTGCTCCAGGAAGAGCGCCGCCCAGAGCGGCGGCGGCGGCCGCGGCGGCAGCGACTCCGCGGGCGTCCCCGGGGAACCGGCGGGGCTCGCCCCTGGCCCAGAGACCCCTCCCCTCGAGGCTCCGGCGCTGCCGGGCGGCGGCAGCAGCACGGACGCGCCCCCCACGTTCTGCGCGAGGAAGCGCGCCCAGAGCGACAGCTCCAGCGCCGGGAGGCCCAGGCCGCCCTCCCGGACCGGCAGGTGGGCCACCGCCCGCGCCAGCGGGAAGAAGGCCGTGCCCCAGAGGAAGCCGAACCACCCCCGGGCCACTCGCCGCAGGAAAGCCTCCGGCGGCGGGTAGACGGCCGCCAGGAGCGCCGCCTGCGAGAGCAGGTAGGCCCGGAGGTAGATGGCCCGCTGGTACAGGGACAGGCCCCTCCGCCGCCAACGCGCCCACCGCGCCTCCCAGCGCGCCGTACACCGGTCCCAGTTGTCCGTCCAGGCGTCCGGATGGAGCCCGAAGCGGACGCCTAGGACCCGGACGGTGCGCGGCGGCCGGAGCTCCTCGAGGAGGTCCACTCCTCCCCCCGCTCCGGCACCGCCACCCGACTGGGCACGCGGCGCCGCCTCCCGCTCGCGCTCCCCATCCGGGCCCGCCCACCAGTCCGACACCGGCCAGCGGCACAGCCCGCCGCCTCCATCGCCGCCCGCCGCCGCCCCGAGCGCCACGACCCAGCTCTTCCGGTCGTTGACCTGGGCGCCCGAGACCGCCTCGAAGGCGCGGAGCACCGCCCGCGCCCGGCGCGCCTCCCCTCGCGAGCGCACCAGCAGGGAGACGTCGTCCGCGTGCGCCACGAACTTGACGGCGCGGACTGCCGGGCGCGGCCCCCCTCGGCGCAGCGACAGCGGGCAGTCGAAGCCGCGCAGGCCGCCGTCCTGCTCCAGCGCCCAGAGCGCCACGTCCAGCGCCAGGACGTAGAGCAGGGGGCTCATGGGGCAGCCCTGCCGCACGCCCGAGCGCACCGGGATGGCCGCCCCCCGCGCGTTGTTGACCTGGGGGACGACCGTGGCCCGGACGTACAGCAGCTGGACCAGCCGCACGAAGTCCCTCGGGACTCCGTGCCACGCCAGCGCCCGCCACAGGAAGGCGTGGTGGACGCGGTCGAAAGCGCGGGACTGGTCCAGCTGCAGCAGGAAGCCCGCCCACTCCCCCCGCCCCGCTCGCCAGAAGACCTCCCGGAGCAGGCACAAAGAGTCCACCAGGCCCCGCCCCGGGAGCGCGCTGGTCTGCGTCGGAACGACGGCACGCCCCACCGCGCCGGCCAGGCGATCGGCGAGCAGCCGCGCCAGGGCCCGATAGTCCACGTTGGTGAGGACTATCGGGCGCCAGCTGGAGGGAAGCGTGCGGTCCAGGGCCCCCGGCTTGGTGAAAAACAGCAGGAGGCCCTGGTACTGGGAGGCGGGCAGATGCGCCCCGTCCTCCCCCGCGCGCGCGTCCTCCGCACACCGCTCGAACAGGGCCGCCAGCGGCCCGGCGAGCCGGTCGGCGAATGCGCGGTAGAACGCCCAGCCGAGCCCGTCGGGGCCCGGCGCAGACCGCCTCCGGCCACCGCGCAGCACCTCCCGTACCTCGGCCGCGGAGATGGGCCCCCCCAGCGCCGCGAGGCGGGCCGCGGACTCCGCCGCCGCCGCCGCGCCGCCGCCGCCGCCGCCGCCGGAACCCCCACCGCCGTCCCCCGGCGGGGGCAGCCCGGAGAAATACCTCTCCACGGCCTCCTCCGAGATGTCCCCCCTTCCGGCGAAGAGCGGCCGGTAGAAGCCGTCCATGACGGACAACATGCCCGCCAGGTCGGCACGCAGCACGGAGGCGGGGTCGGACCGGAGCGCCTCTATGAAGGCGGTCGTGCCCGCCGAGGGGACGTCCTCGCCCTCTGCTGCGGCCCTCGCCGTCCCCCCCCTGCCCGTCTCCCGGTCCTCCCAGTCCCCCTCGCCCACCGGGCCGCCCGTCGCACGCCCGTAGTGGCGGACGAAACGGACGCGGCGCCGGGCTGCGTGGTGGTGCGCGATAACCGCGCGCGCCCGGTCTAGGCGAGCCGGGTCCACCTCGCCGCCCTCCCGCACACGCGCGTGGCACGCCACGAAGTCGCGCACCGCCGCCTGGTAGCGACTCAGGTCCCTGCGCGCGCGCCGCCTCTCCCAGCCCTGGCAGAACGCACGCACGTCCCTCTTGAGCCGCTCCCACCACTCGCGGAGGCGGGACGTGCCGTACACATCCTGGAGGGAGAGGCGATCCTCCAGCAGACGCTCGAGGGCGGCGCGGAAGCCCGCGTCGGCGTCCAGCTTCGCCGCCGTCAGCCGCCACAGAGGCCGCTGGGCGACCGCGCGGCCGGCCAGCCGGAGCTCTACGCGGACCACGGCGTGGGTGGACCAGGGCGTGACGAGGACCGCGCACGTCTGGACCTGGCAGTCGCGGGGCGTCCACACGCGGTCCAGGCGGGCCGCCGCCCTCGCCTCATAGCTGGTGCAGTACGGAGGGCCGGGGCGCTCACCCGCCGTCTCGCCCGCCCCGCCCCCCGCCTCGGCGTCACTTCCGCCGCCCGCTGCCCGAGGGTCCCCGTGCGGTGTAGGGAAGAACCCCAGGACGTTGCGGACGGCCAGCGCTGCGTCCAGGAGGCCGCGGGCCACGCGCACGGCCTCGGCGGAGCGCTCTTCGGGGGACAGCGGAGGGCCGCAGGTCGGAGCGACGCGCACCGGGGCGCGGCGGACCCGCCCGCTCTCCCCCTCCGCAGGACGCCCGGCCACCAGTAGCGGGACACGGTCCTGAGGGACCGCGCGATTGTTAAAATCGCCCGCCACCAGGACCGAGCGCCACGTGGCGCACGCCGCCCTCAGGCGCACCCACAGGCCCCTACGCGCCGACGCCGACGCCGCCGAGGCGTAGACCGCGCAGATGCGGAAGGCTCGCTCCCGGCACCCGGCGCCCCCCGAGCACCCCGGGCCCGGGACGGGCGCGTCAGCCGCGCCCGGGCCCACGAGCCCGAAGTCCAGGAAGGCCAACCGGCCCGGCACCTCCTCGACGAAGCGGTGGAGGCGCAGGCCGGGGCCGCCCCGCACCAGGATGCCCAAGCCCGCCCGACCCTCGGTCCCGTAGCTCCAGAAGGAGGGACCGAGGGACCAGAGGCGCTGGGCGGAGGCACGGTGGCGCTCGCTGGCGAAGTGAGTCTCCTGGAGCACCACGAGGTCAGCAGGAAGCGCCCGCAGCGCATCCAGGAGCTCCTCACGGCGCACCGCCTGCCGCAGTCCGCCGCAGTTCCAGGTGGCCACCGAGAGGCCCCCCCGGCGCCCCTGCCACTCCACCCCTCGCCGCGCACCCGCGACGCCCTCCCCGAGCCCCACGGCGACAGACGGGACGGGCCGAGAGCGCCCGCGCGCCACCCCCCGGCTCGACGGCAAGGACAGAGGCGACGTCTCAGGCTGGGCCATAATCGCTAGGAGGCTGAGGAGGACGCCGCCCGGCCACTGGAGCAGGGAGCCACCCCTGCGGGATCGGGAGGGTCCGAACAGGTGAGGAACCCTCCCTGCCCCCCATCCCGCCAATCACCGGGCCGTGGGCCGGACCGACGACCTCCCCCACCCCCCGGCCGACTGTCATGCGTGCCGACGTCGCCGTCGCCACCGCGCCCCCCGCCTCATCCACCGCCCGGTCCGATGAGGAGGCCGGAGAGGCACCCCCCGACCGGGGCGCGCTGTCCCCGTCAGAGGGCAAGAAGAGCCGGAACGAGGAGACGGAGGAGCCGTCGCCTGCCGTCGCCCCATCCGACTCCGCCGCCCCCGAGGGCGGCGAGAGGGGGGGCCCGTCCGCGTGAAGGGGCCCCCGCCCCCCCCCCGCCGAGACCCGCCGCATCCGCCTCCGGCGCACCCGGAGAGGGGAGAGCGCCCTCCCACTCTGCGCCCTCACCCCGCGAGCCGAGTCCCGGAGACACAGCCAGGAGGTCAGCCCCCTCCCCCGGCGAGAGGGTCCCCCCTCCGGCCGGCGGCGGAGCGGGCCCATCCAGGACGGGAGGGAGCAGGTGCGCCCCGTCGTCCCAGGCCAGTGCCGGCACCGTCCCCGCCGCTATGGGCGACGACTCGTCCCCCGTCCGCGGCCGAGGCCGGCCCTCCGAGACGCAAGCCACCAGCTCCCGCGTGCGTCCCCGGAAGACCGGGTCGTCTGGGTCCGCGACACACGGAGAGTCCGTCCTGGGCCCGGGCTCGGGCCCGGCCGGGGCCGCCTCCGGGTCGCCTCCCAGAATCGCGAAACGGTTCCCGGCTGCCCACCCGAGCGTCGAACCCCCCGGGGAGCGGCTTGCCGGCTCGCGCCCCGAGACACGTGAGCGTTTAGAGCCCCCCCCACCGTCGCTGGCCCGCCGCCGCCGGACCGCACGGAACACGCCCACCTCGCCCTCCTCCATCGCCTCGGGTGGCTGCTGCGGCTGCGGCTGCGTCTTCTCCTCCCGCCGCTCGTCCCGTGCCGGGGGCTCCGGCCTCCCGCCCTTGCGCGGGCCGGGCCCTGCCTCTCGAACCCCCGGCCCTCCCGTGCCGGCCTCTGACGCCGAAGCCCGCCCGTCTCGCCGGACAGTGCGGTCCGCGTCTCTCCCCGCCCCTGACGGTGACCCCGGACCTGCCGCTGACCGGAACGCTCCCGCGCCCTCTGCCAGCGGGCAGATGGCGTACGTATGCCCGGAGAGACCGCAGAGGTTACAGCGGACGGGGCTCTGGTACCCGGCCGCCACGTGTCCCCGGGCCCCGCATCGGGCACAGAGGGGCGTGACACACGCCCGTCTTTGGTGGTCGTAGCCGCCGCACGAAAAGCACGCCGGGGGCTGCCCCGCATACCGAGTGACGCCGCGCTCCGCCCCCAAGTAAAAGTACTTGGGGAGGCGGCGCGAACCCCCCGCGGGGAATCTGAGGACAGCCTACACCTCCCCCGTCCAGATCCCCGCCTCGTCCCGGACCTTAGACGGAGGGGCGAGCAGCGCCCCGAAACGGCTCATCCACGTGGCGATGTCGGCCAGCGGGACCAGGTGAGACCGAAAGAACACAAACACGGTCCTGACGTCCCCCTCCACCACGGCCGTGACGCGGAACGAGCTCAGGAGCTCCGGCCGGCAAGACGCCAGGCCGTGACAGCCCACCGCGAAGGAGGCAAACGCCGCAAAGGAGACGCAGCAGACGTCCACCTCCTTGGAGTCGGGGGGCTGGATCACGGCCGCGAGGAGGCGCACGTCAAAGTCCAGGCCCCCCCGTACTATCGCCTGGACGACGTGGCGCCGCGGTTGGAACGCCGGGTCCGCCCCCTCATATCGGAAGCGGAGGACATACCGCTCCCGCCCCACGGGGCCCCGAGGAAACTGTGGTGCTCGTCCCCCCGCCCCCTCCGGGGGCGCCCAGTCGACACCCGGCGTGACCCCCACCGACTGAAGGACGGCCGCCAAATCGCGCAGGGCCAGGCCCGCGCCGGGGCCTGCGGCGCCCAGCCGCCGCCCCGTCCCCGACTGGCCCTCCGGCCGCCCCTGGCGCCCACCCGCCACCGACGCGTAGGATGGGCCGGGTGGCACGGAATCCGAAGAAGGCCGGTCCGCCGCGGACGGCCCAGCGTCCGGCCCCCCGTGAGCGGGAACCACCCTCTCCGTCGCCGCCCCCACTGGCGACCCGCGGGGGGCCGCGACCGGCCCCCTCCGCTCTTGCACAATCACCCCGGAGGCCGCCGCGCCCCGAGGAGGAGGAACAGGGCCAGCCCGGCCAACAGACAGAACGCCTCCCCCTGCCCCCGACGAATGGGGCCCCCCGTCCTTGGAGCGCCCCGGGCACGACTCGAGCTCCGGGTCGTCGTAGCCCGGCGGGGCCCCCGCCAGCATACGGGGCGGCCTGGGGGGCGAGGCCGGCAGGAGAGCCGTCGAAGAGGCCAAGGACCCGGAGAGCGCCGCGACCGCCGCGGCCGTCTCCGCAACCCCCACGCCCGCCCCTGCCTCCCCGCGTAAAGAGGGGCGACGGGCGTCGAACCGGTCAGGCAGCGAGAGGCGCCTGCGCCGCCCCTCCGCCTCGCCTGCCGAAGAGCCCGGCTCCGAGTCCAAGGGCGCGGCCCGAGTCACGTCCGCCGCCCCGTGCGCCGCGGGACGGCCGGATGACCCCCGGCGCCGCCGCCGCCGCCTCTGCCGCCGAGGGATGGACCCCCCTCCCGCAGCAAGCACGGGCCCAGGCGGCGGCGGCCACGGCGCCTCCGCGCCCCCCTCGGAGCGGCGGAGCCGCCGGTCCCTACTCTGGAGAACCACCACCACCTCGTCGAGCCAGTCCACAAAGGCAGCGGCCGAGAGCGCCGAAGCGCGCTCCCCCTCCCGGTCGGACACCGGGACCTCCGCGCCCGGGCTAGCCTCCCACTCGCGGTGTATCGCCCGAAAGACGCGGAGGAACCCCGCCTCCGAGAGCCAGGAGGGCCAGAAGGTCGCTCCCCGCGGCTTCCGGGCCACGAGGAGCCGCTCCACGACCGCAAGAGTAAGCGAGCGCGCCAAGGCCGCCCGCTCGAATCGGGGTCCCGGGGCCGGGAGCCCTCCGTGGAGCACATCGAGGAGCGGCTCGAGCTCCCTCTCCAGGACGAGCCAGAACCGTCGCTGCCCGTACTTGGAAAGCCCGGGGACCCGCACCGGCGGCAGGCGGAAGTGGGCGACCACAAGTCCCCAAAAGCGCAAAAGGACCACCCCCTCCGCCCCCCCCGAGGCAAGGTAACTGCCCGGTAGGGCGCGCAGAGGGGCGGCACGGTCCCGCGCCCATCCCTGGCGAATGGTCGCCTCCCGCGACCCCCCCGCCCGTGGCTGAGAGTCCCAGGAGCCCACAGAGGCCGGCGAGCCGCGCGCATCCGCCGAACGGGACCGCGGCACCTGCCCGCCGGCCGCCGCGGAGGGGCTACGCAGGGGCGAGCGATCCCTGTCCGCAGAGCACTCGCCCCGTGCGGGGCGTGCAGGGAGGGAGCCACGTGGCCCCTCAAGCGACCGCGAACGGCCGCCGCGCCCCGCCGCCGAGCGACCGGCCACCAGCCGGGACCCGACCCTCTCCACAGTGAGGTCCTCCATGGAGGAGCCGAGGGACGAGGCCTCCGACCAGCCCGTCCCCTCGGACAGGAACACGTCCTCCCCCATGTCCGACGCGAGGCCCCACTGTGTCGGGCCGTGTACCGCTGCCCAGCGAGGAGCCTCCGGCCCCTGCGGGCTACCCATCATCCTCTCCACCCAACCCCGCCGGAGTGGGCCGAAAAGAGGCCCCTCCCGGGGGCCCTGGCGCTCGGCGGGAGGCACCCCTACTTCGGGAGACATAGCCCCCGCGAACTGGCCTGCAGCCACACTGAAAGCAGGGCCCGTCGCCACGCAGCCGACCCCCTCCACCGCTGGGGCGCTCTCTGCTGGTAGCCCCAAAGCTACCCGCCCCTCCCCCTGAACTGCCGCTCCAGGCAGCCGCTGGGAGAAAGAAACATCCTCTGCAGAGGGACCCTGAGCCAGGTGGTGCTGCAGCCCTTGAGGAGCATGAAGATGCAAGGCAGCGAGAGTCCCAGCCGGCTGAGAAAGTGACTCCCGAGGAGACCCATCGGCCAACAAAGGGGAGCAGAGCGTAAGCTCCACGCTAGAAGCAGGGAGCCGCCGAGCTCGACCCACTTGGCCATCCTCCACACCTTGGGGGGCAAAAGCACTCCCCCCCCGCGACGGTGACCTGGGGGGGACCCCCCCCGACTGAGGAGAAGAAACCTCCATCTCCTCCAGAGCTACTCAGAACACCAGGGAAGGGAAAGGAAAGGGAGAACACACACACGAAAAAATGCCCGAAAACGGGGACAGGGGGGCCCAACAACGACCCCCCCTGCTCCTAAGAGCAGCCCCCGCCGGGAAAAGAAAGAAACCAACGGCCCTAACCCCCCCAAAAGTGAAAAAAAAAGAAAACAAACAAATCAAGGCAGCGCAAGGGAAAGGGAAAAGAAAATGGCCGCCAGCAGGGAAAAAGGAATGGGGGAATGGGGGAAACAAACAAACACCCCCTACGAAAAAAACAAAGGCACACAGGACGCCCCCCCCCCACGGGGGGGTGCCTGACACCTTCCCACACAGGGGGCTCCCAGAAAAACACGCCCTGCTAGGCTCCAAACAGCCCAAAAACGTTATGTTTAGGGCTGGTCGGTTGAGCTGTCGCAGAACACACCCTACCTCCTCCACTTCCTGTTTTAGGGTTAGGGTTAGGGTTAGGGTTAGGGTTAGGGTTAGGGTTAGGGTTAGGGTTAGGGTTAGGGTTAGGGGTTAGGGTTAGGGTTAGGGTTAGGGTTAGGGTTAGGGTTAGGGTTAGGGTTAGGAAACAGTAAATTTTAGGAAACAGTAAATTTTTTATTTATAAAAACCCTTCTACATTGTCCTCCGGCTCGCCCCTAAAAACAGGCGGCCGGGCTCATAAAATGACAATAAAACGAAAAAACAACAAACCTAAAAGAAACAAAACCCACTCCAACCGGAGGACACAAACTGAAAACAAAGGCGAAATGGCCGTCTTCCCCCGGCTGCGCCGCGCCCACCAGTCCGGGGCCCAAAATCCTCTGCGTCGGCTCCACTCGCTGCACCTATGTGATAGGTGCCGGCGAGGGAGCCCTCTCGCGCCACGGCCAGAGCCGTCGCCAACGCTCCTCCGGAAGGCGACTGCGCTCCGCCTCCCGGATCCAGGCCACCCTGTCCACGATGGCCTCGGCCTCCCGGTCGGCCCAGTCCAACGGGAGCTCGCCGCCGCCACGCTCCACCCGGAGATGGCGGGTGCGCAGGAGGCACAGGACGTGAAGGACGACGGTGTTGATGAGGCGGCGCGTCGTCCACGGTACGGCCGGGAGCCCCTGCCGCCTCTGCTGCCGCCGCCGCCCTCTCTCCGCCGCCCGCGCCGCCGTTGCCACACCGCGATCCGCCGCACCCTCCGGAGGGTGTCCGCCGTCCTCCGGCCGAGCCCCAGCGCCGTCCGAGGTGCCGGTGCCACCTCCGTCGCCGCCATCGCCGCCGAACCCTCCGCCTCCGGGCCGATCCGCCGCGCCGTCGCCGTCGCCGTCGCCGTCGCCGTCGCCGTCGCCGTCTCCGATGCCGCCGCCGCCGCCACCTCTGGCCCCCGCCGCGGGGGACGCACCCGGCCGGCGCCCGCTCCGCCCCGCGGCACCTGTGGGAGGAAGAGAGGGGGGAGGGGCAGCGGGCGGGCAAGGGGAAGGGGAAGGAGGGCCGCCAACGCGCGGCAGAGGGGAGGCAGGAGAGGGAGGAGGAGGAGGAGCAGGAGGGGGCGGGGGAGGAAGAAGGACTCGAGCGGGAGGGACAACTCCCGGAGCCGGGCCAAGGGGGGGCGCCACGTGGCCCTCCAGCCCCGAGACCACCGCCAGCCAGTGCTGGCGAGCGAGCTCCGGCCGCCCGAAACGCCGCGCCACCGCCTCCCAGAGCGCACTCGCCTCCTGGCAGTCGGCGACGAGGTGGCGGACGGTGTCCTCCGGCGGGGGGCCGCCGTCGCCTCGTGCCGCCGCCCGCGCACACGCCGCCCGCGGACAGAGGCGCTCCGCGCCTCGCGCCCACGGCTGTGCCACCTGCTCCCTGGGCACCAGGTGGTAGAACCGCCAGCGCGCCTCCCAATACAGGTAGGGCAGCCGGCGGTCCGTAAACGGCTCCAGGGGGCCCGCCGGGCGCGCCAGGTGGGCCGGCAGCCGCCCCTCCGCCACCCGCCGGCGGCACGTCTCCCGCCACTGCCGCAGAACCGCTCGCTCCAGCCCCTCCTCGTACAGCTCCAGGCGCATGGTACGGCGCAGGAGCGCCACCCCTCGGCCCACCTCGCCGGGCTCGCCGCCGCCCGCGCCCCCCTCCCAATAGGAGGGGAAGAAGTGGGAGGCGGGGACCGCGTAGCGGCGGAGCACGGCAGGGAGACCGGCCAGGAAGGTGGGCAGGCATCCGCGGTCCGGGCCGGAGACCCGGAACACGCTGGCGCCGCCGCGCCACCAGCGCGTCTCGCCCCAGTCGCTGCCCCACCAGTGCTCCAGGAAGAGCGCCGCCCAGAGCGGCGGCGGCGGCCGCGGCGGCATCGACTCCGCGGGCGTCCCCGGGGAACCGGCGGGGCTCGCCCCTGGCCCAGAGACCCCTCCCCTCGAGGCTCCGGCGCTGCCGGGCGGCGGCAGCAGCACGGACGCACCCCCCACGTTCTGCGCGAGGAAGCGCGCCCAGAGCGACAGCTCCAGCGCCGGGAGGCCCAGGCCGCCCTCCCGGACCGGCAGGTGGGCCACCGCCCGCGCCAGCGGGAAGAAGGCCGTGCCCCAGAGGAAGCCGAACCACCCCCGGGCCACTCGCCGCAGGAAAGCCTCCGGCGGCGGGTAGACGGCCGCCAGGAGCGCCGCCTGCGAGAGCAGGTAGGCCCGGAGGTAGATGGCCCGCTGGTACAGGGACAGGCCCCTCCGCCGCCAACGCGCCCACCGCGCCTCCCAGCGCGCCGCACACCGGTCCCAGTTGTCCGTCCAGGCGTCCGGATGGAGCCCGAAGCGGACGCCTAGGACCCGGACGGTGCGCGGCGGCCGGAGCTCCTCGAGGAGGTCCACTCCTCCCCCCGCTCCGGCACCGCCACCCGACTGGGCACGCGGCGCCGCCTCCCGCTCGCGCTCCCCATCCGGGCCAGCCCACCACTCCGACACCGGCCAGCGGCACAGCCCGCCGCCTCCATCGCCGCCCGCCGCCGCCCCGAGCGCCACGACCCAGCTCTTCCGGTCGTTGACCTGGGCGCCCGAGACCGCCTCGAAGGCGCGGAGCGCCGCCCGCGCCCGGCGCGCCTCCCCTCGCGAGCGCACCAGCAGGGAGACGTCGTCCGCGTGCGCCACGAACTTGACGACGCGGACTGCCGGGCGCGGCCCCCCTCGGCGCAGCGACAGCGGGCAGTCGAAGCCGCGCAGGCCGCCGTCCCGCTCCAGCGCCCAGAGCGCCACGTCCAGCGCCAGGACGTAGAGCAGGGGGCTCATGGGGCAGCCCTGCCGCACGCCCGAGCGCACCGGGATGGCCGCCCCCTGCGCGTTGTTGACCTGGGGGACGACCGTGGCCCGGACGTACAGCAGCTGGACCAGCCGCACGAAGTCCCTCGGGACTCCGTGCCACGCCAGCGCCCGCCACAGGAAGGCGTGGTGGACGCGGTCGAAAGCGCGGGACTGGTCCAGCTGCAGCAGGAAGCCCGCCCACTCCCCCCGCCCCGCTCGCCAGAAGACCTCCCGGAGCAGGCACAGAGAGTCCACCAGGCCCCGAGCAGCCGCGCCAGGGCCCGATAGTCCACGTTGGTGAGGACTATCGGGCGCCAGCTGGAGGGAAGCGTGCGGTCCAGGGCCCCCGGCTTGGTGAAAAACAGCAGGAGGCCCTGGTACTGGGTTAGGGTTAGGGTTAGGGTTAGGGTTAGGGTTAGGGTTAGGGTTAGGGTTAGGGTTAGGGTTAGGGTTAGGGTTAGGGTTAGGGTTAGGGTTAGGGTTAGGGTTAGGGTTAGGGTTAGGGTTAGGGTTAGGGTTAGGGTTAGGGTTAGGGTTAGGGTTAGGGTTAGGGTTAGGGTTAGGGTTAGGGTTAGGGTTAGGGTTAGGGTTAGGGTTAGGGTTAGGGTTAGGGTTAGGGTTAGGGTTAGGGTTAGGGTTAGGGTTAGGGTTAGGGTTAGGGTTAGGGTTAGGGTTAGGGTTAGGGTTAGGGTTAGGGTTAGGGTTAGGGTTAGGGTTAGGGTTAGGGTTAGGGTTAGGGTTAGGGTTAGGGTTAGGGTTAGGGTTAGGGTTAGGGTTAGGGTTAGGGTTAGGGTTAGGGTTAGGGTTAGGGTTAGGGTTAGGGTTAGGGTTAGGGTTAGGGTTAGGGTTAGGGTTAGGGTTAGGGTTAGGGTTAGGGTTAGGGTTAGGGTTAGGGTTAGGGTTAGGGTTAGGGTTAGGGTTAGGGTTAGGGTTAGGGTTAGGGTTAGGGTTAGGGTTAGGGTTAGGGTTAGGGTTAGGGTTAGGGTTAGGGTTAGGGTTAGGGTTAGGGTTAGGGTTAGGGTTAGGGTTAGGGTTAGGGTTAGGGTTAGGGTTAGGGTTAGGGTTAGGGTTAGGGTTAGGGTTAGGGTTAGGGTTAGGGTTAGGGTTAGGGTTAGGGTTAGGGTTAGGGTTAGGGTTAGGGTTAGGGTTAGGGTTAGGGTTAGGGTTAGGGTTAGGGTTAGGGTTAGGGTTAGGGTTAGGGTTAGGGTTAGGGTTAGGGTTAGGGTTAGGGTTAGGGTTAGGGTTAGGGTTAGGGTTAGGGTTAGGGTTAGGGTTAGGGTTAGGGTTAGGGTTAGGGTTAGGGTTAGGGTTAGGGTTAGGGTTAGGGTTAGGGTTAGGGTTAGGGTTAGGGTTAGGGTTAGGGTTAGGGTTAGGGTTAGGGTTAGGGTTAGGGTTAGGGTTAGGGTTAGGGTTAGGGTTAGGGTTAGGGTTAGGGTTAGGGTTAGGGTTAGGGTTAGGGTTAGGGTTAGGGTTAGGGTTAGGGTTAGGGTTAGGGTTAGGGTTAGGGTTAGGGTTAGGGTTAGGGTTAGGGTTAGGGTTAGGGTTAGGGTTAGGGTTAGGGTTAGGGTTAGGGTTAGGGTTAGGGTTAGGGTTAGGGTTAGGGTTAGGGTTAGGGTTAGGGTTAGGGTTAGGGTTAGGGTTAGGGTTAGGGTTAGGGTTAGGGTTAGGGTTAGGGTTAGGGTTAGGGTTAGGGTTAGGGTTAGGGTTAGGGTTAGGGTTAGGGTTAGGGTTAGGGTTAGGGTTAGGGTTAGGGTTAGGGTTAGGGTTAGGGTTAGGGTTAGGGTTAGGGTTAGGGTTAGGGTTAGGGTTAGGGTTAGGGTTAGGGTTAGGGTTAGGGTTAGGGTTAGGGTTAGGGTTAGGGTTAGGGTTAGGGTTAGGGTTAGGGTTAGGGTTAGGGTTAGGGTTAGGGTTAGGGTTAGGGTTAGGGTTAGGGTTAGGGTTAGGGTTAGGGTTAGGGTTAGGGTTAGGGTTAGGGTTAGGGTTAGGGTTAGGGTTAGGGTTAGGGTTAGGGTTAGGGTTAGGGTTAGGGTTAGGGTTAGGGTTAGGGTTAGGGTTAGGGTTAGGGTTAGGGTTAGGGTTAGGGTTAGGGTTAGGGTTAGGGTTAGGGTTAGGGTTAGGGTTAGGGTTAGGGTTAGGGTTAGGGTTAGGGTTAGGGTTAGGGTTAGGGTTAGGGTTAGGGTTAGGGTTAGGGTTAGGGTTAGGGTTAGGGTTAGGGTTAGGGTTAGGGTTAGGGTTAGGGTTAGGGTTAGGGTTAGGGTTAGGGTTAGGGTTAGGGTTAGGGTTAGGGTTAGGGTTAGGGTTAGGGTTAGGGTTAGGGTTAGGGTTAGGGTTAGGGTTAGGGTTAGGGTTAGGGTTAGGGTTAGGGTTAGGGTTAGGGTTAGGGTTAGGGTTAGGGTTAGGGTTAGGGTTAGGGTTAGGGTTAGGGTTAGGGTTAGGGTTAGGGTTAGGGTTAGGGTTAGGGTTAGGGTTAGGGTTAGGGTTAGGGTTAGGGTTAGGGTTAGGGTTAGGGTTAGGGTTAGGGTTAGGGTTAGGGTTAGGGTTAGGGTTAGGGTTAGGGTTAGGGTTAGGGTTAGGGTTAGGGTTAGGGTTAGGGTTAGGGTTAGGGTTAGGGTTAGGGTTAGGGTTAGGGTTAGGGTTAGGGTTAGGGTTAGGGTTAGGGTTAGGGTTAGGGTTAGGGTTAGGGTTAGGGTTAGGGTTAGGGTTAGGGTTAGGGTTAGGGTTAGGGTTAGGGTTAGGGTTAGGGTTAGGGTTAGGGTTAGGGTTAGGGTTAGGGTTAGGGTTAGGGTTAGGGTTAGGGTTAGGGTTAGGGTTAGGGTTAGGGTTAGGGTTAGGGTTAGGGTTAGGGTTAGGGTTAGGGTTAGGGTTAGGGTTAGGGTTAGGGTTAGGGTTAGGGTTAGGGTTAGGGTTAGGGTTAGGGTTAGGGTTAGGGTTAGGGTTAGGGTTAGGGTTAGGGTTAGGGTTAGGGTTAGGGTTAGGGTTAGGGTTAGGGTTAGGGTTAGGGTTAGGGTTAGGGTTAGGGTTAGGGTTAGGGTTAGGGTTAGGGTTAGGGTTAGGGTTAGGGTTAGGGTTAGGGTTAGGGTTAGGGTTAGGGTTAGGGTTAGGGTTAGGGTTAGGGTTAGGGTTAGGGTTAGGGTTAGGGTTAGGGTTAGGGTTAGGGTTAGGGTTAGGGTTAGGGTTAGGGTTAGGGTTAGGGTTAGGGTTAGGGTTAGGGTTAGGGTTAGGGTTAGGGTTAGGGTTAGGGTTAGGGTTAGGGTTAGGGTTAGGGTTAGGGTTAGGGTTAGGGTTAGGGTTAGGGTTAGGGTTAGGGTTAGGGTTAGGGTTAGGGTTAGGGTTAGGGTTAGGGTTAGGGTTAGGGTTAGGGTTAGGGTTAGGGTTAGGGTTAGGGTTAGGGTTAGGGTTAGGGTTAGGGTTAGGGTTAGGGTTAGGGTTAGGGTTAGGGTTAGGGTTAGGGTTAGGGTTAGGGTTAGGGTTAGGGTTAGGGTTAGGGTTAGGGTTAGGGTTAGGGTTAGGGTTAGGGTTAGGGTTAGGGTTAGGGTTAGGGTTAGGGTTAGGGTTAGGGTTAGGGTTAGGGTTAGGGTTAGGGTTAGGGTTAGGGTTAGGGTTAGGGTTAGGGTTAGGGTTAGGGTTAGGGTTAGGGTTAGGGTTAGGGTTAGGGTTAGGGTTAGGGTTAGGGTTAGGGTTAGGGTTAGGGTTAGGGTTAGGGTTAGGGTTAGGGTTAGGGTTAGGGTTAGGGTTAGGGTTAGGGTTAGGGTTAGGGTTAGGGTTAGGGTTAGGGTTAGGGTTAGGGTTAGGGTTAGGGTTAGGGTTAGGGTTAGGGTTAGGGTTAGGGTTAGGGTTAGGGTTAGGGTTAGGGTTAGGGTTAGGGTTAGGGTTAGGGTTAGGGTTAGGGTTAGGGTTAGGGTTAGGGTTAGGGTTAGGGTTAGGGTTAGGGTTAGGGTTAGGGTTAGGGTTAGGGTTAGGGTTAGGGTTAGGGTTAGGGTTAGGGTTAGGGTTAGGGTTAGGGTTAGGGTTAGGGTTAGGGTTAGGGTTAGGGTTAGGGTTAGGGTTAGGGTTAGGGTTAGGGTTAGGGTTAGGGTTAGGGTTAGGGTTAGGGTTAGGGTTAGGGTTAGGGTTAGGGTTAGGGTTAGGGTTAGGGTTAGGGTTAGGGTTAGGGTTAGGGTTAGGGTTAGGGTTAGGGTTAGGGTTAGGGTTAGGGTTAGGGTTAGGGTTAGGGTTAGGGTTAGGGTTAGGGTTAGGGTTAGGGTTAGGGTTAGGGTTAGGGTTAGGGTTAGGGTTAGGGTTAGGGTTAGGGTTAGGGTTAGGGTTAGGGTTAGGGTTAGGGTTAGGGTTAGGGTTAGGGTTAGGGTTAGGGTTAGGGTTAGGGTTAGGGTTAGGGTTAGGGTTAGGGTTAGGGTTAGGGTTAGGGTTAGGGTTAGGGTTAGGGTTAGGGTTAGGGTTAGGGTTAGGGTTAGGGTTAGGGTTAGGGTTAGGGTTAGGGTTAGGGTTAGGGTTAGGGTTAGGGTTAGGGTTAGGGTTAGGGTTAGGGTTAGGGTTAGGGTTAGGGTTAGGGTTAGGGTTAGGGTTAGGGTTAGGGTTAGGGTTAGGGTTAGGGTTAGGGTTAGGGTTAGGGTTAGGGTTAGGGTTAGGGTTAGGGTTAGGGTTAGGGTTAGGGTTAGGGTTAGGGTTAGGGTTAGGGTTAGGGTTAGGGTTAGGGTTAGGGTTAGGGTTAGGGTTAGGGTTAGGGTTAGGGTTAGGGTTAGGGTTAGGGTTAGGGTTAGGGTTAGGGTTAGGGTTAGGGTTAGGGTTAGGGTTAGGGTTAGGGTTAGGGTTAGGGTTAGGGTTAGGGTTAGGGTTAGGGTTAGGGTTAGGGTTAGGGTTAGGGTTAGGGTTAGGGTTAGGGTTAGGGTTAGGGTTAGGGTTAGGGTTAGGGTTAGGGTTAGGGTTAGGGTTAGGGTTAGGGTTAGGGTTAGGGTTAGGGTTAGGGTTAGGGTTAGGGTTAGGGTTAGGGTTAGGGTTAGGGTTAGGGTTAGGGTTAGGGTTAGGGTTAGGGTTAGGGTTAGGGTTAGGGTTAGGGTTAGGGTTAGGGTTAGGGTTAGGGTTAGGGTTAGGGTTAGGGTTAGGGTTAGGGTTAGGGTTAGGGTTAGGGTTAGGGTTAGGGTTAGGGTTAGGGTTAGGGTTAGGGTTAGGGTTAGGGTTAGGGTTAGGGTTAGGGTTAGGGTTAGGGTTAGGGTTAGGGTTAGGGTTAGGGTTAGGGTTAGGGTTAGGGTTAGGGTTAGGGTTAGGGTTAGGGTTAGGGTTAGGGTTAGGGTTAGGGTTAGGGTTAGGGTTAGGGTTAGGGTTAGGGTTAGGGTTAGGGTTAGGGTTAGGGTTAGGGTTAGGGTTAGGGTTAGGGTTAGGGTTAGGGTTAGGGTTAGGGTTAGGGTTAGGGTTAGGGTTAGGGTTAGGGTTAGGGTTAGGGTTAGGGTTAGGGTTAGGGTTAGGGTTAGGGTTAGGGTTAGGGTTAGGGTTAGGGTTAGGGTTAGGGTTAGGGTTAGGGTTAGGGTTAGGGTTAGGGTTAGGGTTAGGGTTAGGGTTAGGGTTAGGGTTAGGGTTAGGGTTAGGGTTAGGGTTAGGGTTAGGGTTAGGGTTAGGGTTAGGGTTAGGGTTAGGGTTAGGGTTAGGGTTAGGGTTAGGGTTAGGGTTAGGGTTAGGGTTAGGGTTAGGGTTAGGGTTAGGGTTAGGGTTAGGGTTAGGGTTAGGGTTAGGGTTAGGGTTAGGGTTAGGGTTAGGGTTAGGGTTAGGGTTAGGGTTAGGGTTAGGGTTAGGGTTAGGGTTAGGGTTAGGTTAGGGTTAGGGTTAGGGTTAGGGTTAGGGTTAGGGTTAGGGTTAGGGTTAGGGTTAGGGTTAGGGTTAGGGTTAGGGTTAGGGTTAGGGTTAGGGTTAGGGTTAGGGTTAGGGTTAGGGTTAGGGTTAGGGTTAGGGTTAGGGTTAGGTTAGGGTTAGGGTTAGGGTTAGGGTTAGGGTTAGGGTTAGGGTTAGGGTTAGGGTTAGGGTTAGGGTTAGGGTTAGGGTTAGGGTTAGGGTTAGGGTTAGGGTTAGGGTTAGGGTTAGGGTTAGGGTTAGGGTTAGGGTTAGGGTTAGGGTTAGGGTTAGGGTTAGGGTTAGGGTTAGGGTTAGGGTTAGGGTTAGGGTTAGGGTTAGGGTTAGGGTTAGGGTTAGGGTTAGGGTTAGGGTTAGGGTTAGGGTTAGGGTTAGGGTTAGGGTTAGGGTTAGGGTTAGGGTTAGGGTTAGGGTTAGGGTTAGGGTTAGGGTTAGGGTTAGGGTTAGGGTTAGGGTTAGGGTTAGGGTTAGGGTTAGGGTTAGGGTTAGGGTTAGGGTTAGGGTTAGGGTTAGGGTTAGGGTTAGGGTTAGGGTTAGGGTTAGGGTTAGGGTTAGGGTTAGGTTAGGGTTAGGGTTAGGGTTAGGGTTAGGGTTAGGGTTAGGGTTAGGGTTAGGGTTAGGGTTAGGGTTAGGGTTAGGGTTAGGGTTAGGGTTAGGGTTAGGGTTAGGGTTAGGGTTAGGGTTAGGGTTAGGGTTAGGGTTAGGGTTAGGGTTAGGGTTAGGGTTAGGTTAGGGTTAGGGTTAGGGTTAGGGTTAGGGTTAGGGTTAGGTTAGGTTAGGGTTAGGGTTAGGGTTAGGGTTAGGGTTAGGGTTAGGGTTAGGGTTAGGGTTAGGGTTAGGGTTAGGTTAGGGTTAGGGTTAGGGTTAGGGTTAGGGTTAGGGTTAGGGTTAGGGTTAGGGTTAGGGTTAGGGTTAGGGTTAGGGTTAGGGTTAGGGTTAGGGTTAGGGTTAGGTTAGGGTTAGGTTAGGGTTAGGGTTAGGTTAGGGTTAGGTTAGGGTTAGGGTTAGGGTTAGGGTTAGGGTTAGGTTAGGGTTAGGGTTAGGGTTAGGGTTAGGGTTAGGGTTAGGGTTAGGGTTAGGGTTAGGGTTAGGGTTAGGGTTAGGGTTAGGGTTAGGGTTAGGGTTAGGGTTAGGGTTAGGGTTGGGTTAGGGTTAGGGTTAGGGTTAGGGTTAGGGTTAGGGTTAGGGTTAGGGTTAGGGTTAGGGTTAGGGTTAGGGTTAGGGTTAGGTTAGGGTTAGGGTTAGGGTTAGGGTTAGGGTTAGGGTTAGGG